>JBBPBX010034041.1:0-32880 GCA_038048925.1 Garcialebias charrua
TCCTTCCGTGCACGCTCCTGTGGCCATTTTGCAGCCAATCCATTTTTGGCAAAACACCAGCCCGCATTTCCGGGTTGTCAGCGGTGACGCGTCACATACGTGACGCGTCAGCGGTGACTCATAATAGATGCAACGTATATGGCGGTGCAACATGTTTATGGATTTTTCCACTTTATTGGACATAATTGGACTGATGCAACATGTATGGTGGTGCGACGTGTACGGCGGAAAATACAGTATATTAAGAGGGAGAAGCCTTCTCTTAACAGGGGAGGAGGTATCAGATTCCAACTTTCAAAAACGTATAATGCAGCTTTAGGACTGATTCCCAGACGATTTTCACACCTGATGGGAACAGAGGAGCCTCATTTGTGAATTAGACTAACAAAGACCTTAATAAACCCCTACTGTTAAGGTGTGAGGTGTGATTTGTCAATCTACATAGGTATGTATGTATCTTATCTCAGCCTTTAAAACCTTACTCCCACACGTTGCTCTTTGAATTGAGAAAGCTCGTCGGATGAAGAGCGAAACATCTTCTGTTACAAATAAAGTCCAGTTGTTTCTGTATTAAACGCTTTTTTGAAGAAAGAGGTACCGGTAATGTTCTTTTATTATTATTATTGTTATTATTATTATTATCCAATTAACCTTTTTAATTTAAAATTATAATCTTATTAACTCGTTTTTTTTTTACCTCTTTGTGTTTTATTTCCAGTCTGGGACAGAGATAGCAGCTGACTTCTTCCTCTTCAGGGAAATCCACCAGAGATTACCTGCAACTAAGAAGTGTGTGATGACTGAACTCTGAACTTTTCCAGGGACCTGTCCCACCTGAGGGAGCAGGTCCAAGAAGAGGTTGTGAGTAATGAGGACAAATACAGCCACACAACTGCTAGTTGTTGTTTTTGAGATGATTTTTCTCCACTGCTGGAGATATTCACTGAAACTAGATCTGTGCTTTTAGCAGAAAATGTGGACAAGTTGATATTTTTGGACAAAAACTTAAAACTTGATTAGTTCGGTTGTAAATGGTCTATTGCTGCTCATTGTTCTGGTTCTGACTGTTATTGTATTTATTAAGATTTTATTATTGTTAGTAAAATTTATTGTAAAGAGTGCCGTTTATTTAATATATCACCCAAATGGGTCGCTTTTATTTATTTTTATACAAACGTATTGTTTACTTGGCATATTTTTAAAATAAACATTTTGTAAGTCTTTATTTTGTCTTTTTTTTACCGAAAATTAACCGGGGGGAGTGGTGGCGCAGTGGTTAGAGACGGTGGATCTGTGATCGGAAGATCGCCAGTTCAAGCCCCGGTACCGACAACATCAAAAAATGTGGGTGGAAAAAGGTGAAACACCCTCACCTGCCTCCACCCTCATTCGTCCCACTCTGGGCCCCTGAGCAAGGCCCTTAACCCCCACCATCTGCTCCCTAAACAGGTCTCTCTTGAAGATGAGTTCTCGTGGCTCTATGATACTACCTGTATATATGAAGGGTAAATGAAATGAAACCGAACCGAACCCTCTGTACGCTCTGTGTAGGGAGCAAGCTCACCTCCGGTCGAGCGATGAGGCAACAGAGAAGTCCCACGAAGCGAGCTTCAGGTATAAGTGAGGTGAAGGGCAAAAAAGAGAGATCGATGTGAGGGCGTCAGTCCCTTAAGTACCCAGAGGGAGGGGCCTCTGGTACGGGGATGACGTAAAGGCGTGATTGTATTCCTTCAGGTAAACCGCGCGGCGCGCAATTTCCCACAGTGATATGTTGCACCGAGAGAACCTAACTGAAAGGGAACTAAAAAAAAACGAAATGTGATTTTAGTGTACCATTACACCCCTAGAAGATGGTGATGGTGAGGGTAACATTGTGTGTGTGTGTGTGCGTGCGTGTGTGTGTGTGTGCGTGTGTGTGTGTGTGTGTGTGTGTGTGTGTGTGTGTGTGTGTGTTGAAGTAACATTATCTTTATTGTACATGTGTTTCAGTGGTTCCTGCCTCTGTTTAGAGCTGATTAAGAAGAAGAAGCTCCTCAAGACTGAAGGCCTGATGTTGACCAGCAGGACCCAGAGCCTCTTATCATAAAGTGGAAGAAAAGACCCTTAGACCAGTCAGGTGGGTGGCCAACTTAATATGGAGGAGACCGATATAGGATTTTAGGTCACTACAGTTTCTTTAAAGAGTGAGGAGGATTTTTAAAAAAAAACTTACCAGGAACCCAGATTTAAAGACTCACAAAGGCAGTTCCAGCTCTTCAAAGACTGACGTTATCGAGGACGATGAAGAGGATGGTGAAATGACCAATCCTGACTCTCTGCTAAAGAACTCATCAGACTCTGAATCAGAACGTGAAGACAGTATGAAAGACTGGAAGGAGAGCAGGGCTCCTGAATCAGAGGTAAAAACTGTCAACAAATCTTTGAGCTGCTCTGAGTGTGGTAAGCAGTATGTCAGTAACTGGACTCTTCAAAGACACATGACAAGTCATTCAGGAGTGACGTCTTCAAGCTGTCTGCTTAATAAGAAATGTGTTGGAGAGAAGAAAAATATAGAGTCACGCATGAAAGTCCAGGCAAGGTCAAACTCAATAAGCTGTGATGACTGTGGTAAAAAATTTACTTCCAAATCACATTTAAACAGACACATGAGATTCCACACAGGAGACAAGCCGTTTCCTTGTGATCTTTGTGGACAAAGATTTAGTCGTAAGGAAAATTTAAACTCGCACATGAGAGTCCACACAGGAGACAAGCCGTTTCCTTGTGATCATTGTGGACATAGATTTAGTCATAAGGCAAATTTAAACAAACACATGAGAGTCCACACAGGAGACAAGCCGTTTCCTTGTGATCTTTGTGGACAAAGATTTAGTCGGAAAGCAAGTTTAAACTTACACATGAGAGTCCACACAGGAGACAAGCCGTTTCCTTGTGAACTTTGTGGACAAAGATTTAGTCAGAAGACAAGTTTAAACAAACACATGAGAGTCCACACAGGAGACAAGCCGTTTCCTTGTGAACTTTGTGGACAAAGATTTAGTCAGAAGGCAAGTTTAAACTCACACATGAGAGTCCACACAGGAGACAAGCCGTTTCCTTGTGAACTTTGTGGACAAAGATTTAGTCAGAAGGCAAATTTAAACTCACACATGAGAGTCCACACAGGAGACAAGCCGTTTCCTTGTGAACTTTGTGGACAAAGATTTAGTCAGAAGGCAAGTTTAAACTCACACATGAGAGTCCACACAGGAGACAAGCCGTTTCCTTGTGAACTTTGTGGACAAAGATTTAGTCAGAAAGCAAGTTTAAACTTACACATGAGAGTCCACTCAGGAGACAAGCCATTTCCTTGTGAACTTTGTGGACAAAGATTTAGTCATAAAGCAAATTTAACCTCGCACATAAGAGTTCACACAGGAGACAAGCCGTTTCCTTGTGAACTTTGTGGACAAAGATTTAGTCATAAGACAAATTTAAACAAACACATAAGAATCCACACAGGAGACAAGCCGTTTCCATGTTAACTTTGTGGACAAAGATTTAGTCATGAAACAGTTTACAGTATTTTCCGCCGTATAAGTCACACTTTTTTTCTTAATTTGCATGCCCTGTGAAGTGCGCCATGCGTAGTGACATATTTATGGATTTTCCCCCCATATTTTTATACCAATTTTTGGCTCAGATATGACCGTTTTTCATTTTGGCAAAAAATTGTGCAATACCACTTTCGGCCGATAGGGGTGCAGTACCTCTTTTGTCCGCTAGGGTACACCGACCGTTCCCACGCAGCCCGGCCTCCTGCTCTGGAGGTATGAACTACTAAACCACTGGACAGATTTTGTTGAAACTTACAGAAAGTAATTACTGGGTGGACATTTACAAACTGTTAGCTGAATGAGATGTTTGAGCTAAAATTCGATTTATTTATAATTTATTTTCGCAGTGCGCACCACCGTTTGGAAGACGTCAAAGCAAAACAATTTAAATCCAGCAGATTTGACCATTACGTGAATTTATTAAGGAACGATTAAGCTCAAACACATTTGCTATAATGTCAGCAAAAAAAAAATGTGTTCATCTTGCTAAATTTTAAAGAAAATGCTGCTGTCCCACCCGTACGGGTGCACTAGCGAAACTACTTTTTTAAGTCCAGCTGATTTGACAATTACGTGCATTTATTAAAGAAAAGTTCAACTAAGACTCATCTTTGCTATATTTTTCAGCAAACAAATAATTGTTTTTACTGTGTTAATCTTGTTAAAGTCCTTCCGTGTGGCAGCCATTTGCATCAGAGCTAACCACCGGCCCACATTTCGGGTTGTCAGCGGTGACGCGTAACATAAGCGACTCATCAGCGGTGACACATAATAGATGCGACTTATAGGGCGAAGCGACGTATTAATGGATTCTTTCAATTTATTGGACATAATTGGACAACGCAACTTATAGGGTGGTGTGACTTATCGGGCGGAAAATACGGTAAACAGACACGAGAGTCCACACAGGAGACAAGCTGTTTCCTTGTAAACTTTGTGGAGAAAGATTTAGTCAGAAGGCAAGTTTAAACAGACACATGAGAGTCCACACTGGAGTGAAAACTTTCTACCAGAAAATATTAAAATAATTATTATAGGTCATGAGATGCAACTGGTGTTTTAACACCCAAATAAAATTAATTTTGATTTTGTAAAATATATTCCGTAACAATTTTTGAACAAGTTCCTAATCTATGATTTGCTCCTAATTTCTCAAGAATACTTTGAAAACAAACTAATTAAACCTTAGATCATAATTTGGACTATAGATGTTGGTTCTAAAATACTGGTTCAGTGGTTGTGCAATATGTGGAGAGAACCAACCAACCAATCAAATTGTTTTTTTCAAACAGTCAGACCCCATGAAATGTTTCATGTAATTCCTGAGAGAATTGTGATTTAATCAGTTAGTTACTTGGTTAATTAACAGATTTCTCATGCAGATGAACTACCGTATATTCCGATGTATAGGTCGCACCTTTTATGGTTTTTTCAAGGCCTTTGACCTATATATGGCTTTTTATCACTTTCGGCAAAACAAATTTTTAAATCCAGCTCATTTCAAAATTACGTTCATTTATCAAGGAAAGGTTCAGCTCAGACACATATTTGCTATAATTTTTTATCAAACAAACAATTGTTTTTAAGTGTTAATCTTCTTAAAAACCTTGCTGTGCGCTCCTGTGGCAGACATTTGCAGCAGAGCTAAACGTAGGTGCGACCTATACATCAGTGCGACCTATCTAATCTATTGGTGATAATTGGACAGTGCGACCTATACACAGGTGCGACCTATACACCAGAAAATACTGTAATTGTGTTTTAATTAAGGATGGGGCTGATCCGGTATCAGTATTGGCCTCGGCCTCCTATAACCGCATAATTTACCTATCAGATTTTTTCCGATACAATCTGCATAGATTTCTGATCCATGATGAATGTCTATGTCTGCTGAAACATCTCCACATGTGATTCCCTGCCAGCTGCTCTGCAAGGCAGGGAATCAAACTATGGAATGGATTTTCTGAAGGAAATTCATTTCATAGTTTGAAGCCAGCTAAAATGTGAGTAAATACATGAGGACTGAGAGCAGCACTGTGGCTAACGGCTAACCAAATTTTCATCTCAACATGTCCGCTGTGTGGAAGTATTTTACACTAAACACCACAAGACAGCAACGTACAATGTCTGCAGAGCCGCTGTACCAAGAGAAGAAAGCTCCGTTGTGACCTACAATACATCAAACTTAATAAACATCTGAAAAAGCACCACATTAAAGAGCACAAGGATTGTTTAACCAGGCACTGTTGTAAAGTTAGTTTTACTTTGGACGTTCGAGCTCCCTGGCTTCAGCGGTGTGTTCCTCTCGTTTAGTCCGAAGCAGGCTGTCTAATATCCGTCAGCTGCGCTCAGTCTGCCCGTCTCGGAGGAGGAGCAGACTGAGTGCAGCTGACTGAAATCAGACTGCCTGCTTCGCTGCTTGATTGAATATTTGCAGCCAAGATATAGTTTACATTTACCCTCCAGGACATATTTATCAGTACAACATTAGACAATCATAAAAAAACATATGAACTGGAAAAATAAAAGAAAATTATTTAAATTAAGAAAAAAGAAACAAAACAGCTACATTATAAAGCGATGTAAAATAGTAAAATCAGGAACATGTGGTTTTTGCCATGAACTTAGCAGATGTTTGAAGCCATTAATCACTTTAATATCCACTTCTTTAATATCCACTTCAGCATATTGTTTTTATGCCATTAGTGTTTAGTGTATATTTAGTTGATGTTTTTCTTAGTTCATATCTTAGACCTTATTACTGTTTTTCTTTTACATTTTGTTGTGGGATGTAACTGGGACCCTGTGTACATAATCTCATTCCACCTCATGTACCACACGTGGTGTGTATGACATGCATGCTTATGTTTGTACAAATTGTACTTTCCTGTAGAGAGGAGATTATTACAGCCTCATATAAAATCAATAATGATGATTTTTATGTTTGTTTTTATTTCAGGAAATGTTGCACATTCATGAAGTGAGCACCAGATGTCAGCCAAGGGCTCACTTCATGAATGTGCAACATTTCCTGAAATAAAAACAACCAACACGGAGAAATGAAACATTGCTCCTTGTGTTTTATCACTCAAAATAACTTCTACTTCATGGACTTAAGCCAAATCGCTAATATCTGATGTTTTAAATGGCTAAATTCGACGGATACGTTTAGATATTTCTCCATTACAGAGCTCTGTAAGAGTTCACGGTAGCTTTGCTGACATCTGGTGCTCAATTCTTGAATGTGCAACATTTCCTGAAATAACAACAAACAACACGGAGAAATGAAACATTGCTCCTTGTTTTTTATCACTCAAAATAACTTCTGCTTCACGAACTGAAGCTAAATCGCTAATATCTACAGTTTTAGATGGCTAAATTCGACGGATGCGTTTATATATTTCTACATAGTATTCAATGTGCGCTTGGAGCAAATTCCTTTATCTGACGTCACAAACACGTGACCGGAAAACCCGTATTTACCGTGTAAAAAAACAGCGCTAATTTTAAACTATTCTTGAGAGAAATTTTCATTCATTTAACATTATTTTAGCAAAAACGGTCAGGGGTCAATCTTAATATTTATATATGTTGTGCCATTTTTTGAAAAGTTAAAAAATCATGTCAGTGGAGCTTTAAGTAGTATTGATCTACAATGACTCTTCAAAGATTGAGATCTTTAACAAAATGAACAGCATGTTGGCATAGTTAAAATCCATTTAAGTCTTCAACTTATCAACAATCAAAACCTCTTATGGCTGGGAGTGTTCAGAAAACAACAACTTCAATAACAACAAAAGTAGCAATCAAGCAACTGAAAACAACGTTTCACTACGTCAAACTCACTCTGGTCGTCAGATTCCAACATGTCACACACAAGAAAAACAGTTCTTAGCTTTATAACCGATGTCAATTAAATCCTACAGATTTAAATGGTTGTTAAGGTTAGTTTTTGTTGTGGGTTTTATGCTTAGCGTTTCTAAGTTCTAGTTGGAACGGTTTCTTTTTGCAACTAGTATACAGGTAGTCCCCGAATTACGAGCGCTCTGATCTGCGAGGTCCCAGACTTACGAGCTGCACATTTTTGGAAAAAACGAAAAAAATACCGAGTTTTCATGTGTTTTTTCACTTCAGTTAGCAAGTTAAGCATATAAACACACGTTTCCGATCATTTTTATGCACTCAAAAGTAGTTTTTAGATGAAAATAGAGTGTTTTTAGGTGCGCTGGCGAAATTTACGAGCGGACTTCCGGGTTGCGAATTTTTGGAAAAAACGAAAAAAATACTGAGTTTTCATGTGTTTTTCCACTACAGTTAGCAAGTTAAGCATATAAACACACGTTTCCGATCATTTTTATGCACTCAAAAGTAGTTTTTAGATGAAAATAGAGTGTTTTTAGGTGCGCTGGCGAAATTTACGAGCGGACTTCCGGGTTGCGAATTTTTGGAAAAAACGAAAAAAATACTGAGTTTTCATGTGTTTTTTCACTACAGTTAGCAAGTTAAGCATATAAACACACGTTTCCGATCATTTTTATGCACTCAAAAGTAGTTTTTAGATGAAAATAGAGTGTTTTTAGGTGCGCTGGCGAAATTTACGAGCGGACTTCCGGGTTTACGAGAGCAATGGCGGCCGTTCCAAATTACGAGATTTCCGGTTTACGAGCGCCCCCTTGTGACGGATCTCGCTCGTAAATCGGGGAATACCTGTAGTTTAAACTGTTTAGTTTATTTACTATCCTGTGCTTGGACGACCTTGTTTTCCCATGAAGTCTGTGAGTTTGCGAGATCTTTGTCGTTTGTGGGGTTATTGAAATCTTTGTCCTTGACATGGGCATGGCCTAACATCACCCCCCTGTGGTCATGGGAGACCACGCGCACAGATGTGGACGTCCGTCCATGGGCACGCGTTAGGATGCCTTTGTTTAGTTTAGGCTGTTTACGCAGCTTAGAGTAGACAGTACGCAGGAACTTCTTAGGTTTCGGCCAACGTATCTCCGTACGTTTACCTCTTTCTGCGTAATTCAGGTGTGTCACAACTGTCGGCACAGTCGCAAGTGTGTCCGACTGGTCAGACTGCGACGGGTCACCGTCGTTGTGATGTACGTCTTCCCACTTCATGACTGAAGAGGTGCGCTTTGAGTCCGTAAGAATTATGTCATCTCTGAGTAGTTCTAGATTCAAATGCTCTTGAACCAAGGTTTCATTGAAAGCTTGGCTGATAACTGAATTACCTGTCCCAGAGAACAGTACAGCGTTATCGGTATGGGACCCTTGGATCTCCACACCTTCTTCTACCGGTGGTAGGTAGTGTGAGTCTGCCCCCCTTTTGTTTGAGGAGGGGTTCTCAAAATCTGTAACAATGGAGTCCAAGTGACTGTCAGCATGTGGTAGACCAGACCTGCTCATTACGTCGATCGCGATCGACCGGTCGATCGCGGAGGCATTACTGGTCGATCGCAGCGTGACATTATTATTATTATTTTTTTTTCCCACAGCGTGACATTAAAAAATTGTCAGCCAATGAAACATCCCGTTACTTGATTGACATGCAGGGCAACCAATCAGATGACAACTGAAAACATCCCGCCCCTTGATTGACATTCACGGCAACCAATCAGATGAGAGCTTTAGGTCACGCTCATGCAGCTTCTAAAAACAATGGCGCGAAGGTGGAAGTTGAACGCAGCAAAACATACTAAGCGAAAACAATCAGATTTCGGACTGTTCATGGAAAATACGACATGGACTTCCCACCGAAAAGCCAGCTGAGAAAGAGAAAGGTGGAGGAACTAAAATCCCTGTTCGGACAGCAGCAACTTCAAAGCGAAACGCCCCCACCATCTTCCGGGTGAGTGACGCTGTGATGTTTCTCTGCACGCTTAAACATACTGGTTGGGAGCTGACGTGGCTTTATTATTAAAATCATACGAGACACTTTTCATACAGAATAACCTCCTTGACTACTCTCTGTTCTCTGCACGTTTCCCTGTCCCGCAGCGCGAGCGTTTGCATAACACACTTTCGCGCTGCGTTCAGGGACAGTCGGTAAAATACACCGCTGTAAATCTCTCCGTACCAAAAGAGACATTTTTATGCCTTTGTTCACTAAATTAAACGTGTCCGGAGCCATAACAACCTGCTACAACTGTGGTTATCAACTGGTGGCCTGTGGACCACTTTAGATTTGCTGGAGGGGGCTTTTAGAAATGACATTTATTAAAGTAAAAAATATCTAATGATTTTTTTTTTACATTTATTAAAGTAAAAGACCAGATTCTTATAAAGAAGGGGGTGGGGATCAGTTTCATTTCATTTCATTTATGCATTTGTATAGCACTTTACACAACCACGGTGATGGTGACTAAAGTGCTTAACAAAAAACAGTGCAGTACAGTAAAAGACAACAGATTAAAAATCAAGAAAACACAACATAATAGCAAAAATAAAACCAGAAATGTCACCACATATTTAATTACTAAAAGCCAGTTGGAATAAAAAAGTCTTAAGCTTCGATTTAAAAAGGCCAAGTTCAGTAATCTGACGTAGCTCAAGTGGGAGCGTATTCCAGAGTAGAGGTGCGGCCGCAGAAAAGGCACGGTCACCCCAACGTTTATATTTTGTCCGTGGAACAGAGAGCAGGAGCTGTGTGACCTCAGAGACCTGGAGCGGGCAGGGAAACTTAACAACTCTGTTATATTTCTACCATATATTTTTAAAATAAAATTTAAAAAATCTATATTGCGTCACCATCACCCCATTTGGTCCCTACGGTCGACCAGGTGCCCATGGGCACCACGTTGGTGACCCCTGATTTATTACATGTGTTGTGCAATATTTGCTTATTCAGTTATGCAAGGTACATCAACATAGGTACATTGTACATAAAAAGAATCCTTAATACATTTGAAGATAATTATATGTTTTGCATTTTTGTATTGGGTAGATCTTTTGGACTTGGTTTTTTTATAAGTAGCTCGCATGCTGAAAAAGTGTGAGCACCCCTGTGGTAGACTGTCACTTCCTGGACTCAGATGTCCTTGAACCAAGACTTCACTGAAATCTTGGCTGTATGCCGAATTACCTGTCCCATAGGACAGTATAGCGTCATCGGTGTGGGACCCTCGGATCTCCACACTTTCTTCTACCGGTGGTAGGTAGTGCTCAGTGAGTGCTGAAGGTGTCAGCTCGCAGAGGAGGTCCTCGTGATGGGCCAGAGTCTGGTCCAATTGTTGAGCCTCCACTGTCTCACCTGTATATGAAGGTTCACTTACCGGGTTTGTGGTCTCGGTTGGGGAATCCCATGTGACCTCAGCGGTACCTGTTGTTAGACAGTCAGTGTCCTGACCTTGGGGAGGTACCTCGATTGGCAGTGGACTGCTCACTGTGGCCCACATTGTCTGATTGCCATAATTTATAATCGCTTCAAAGCGATTAATAAAATCTTGGCCAACCACAAATGGAGTCTGGAGTGAGTCAAGTTCAGACACATATACCGGGTGGTATAGTGACATTTCGCCAATCTGCATGTGAACCATGGCTATTAGGGTTGTTCTCGTCTTTGCAAGGCCTTGTTGCTCACCATAAGTGTCTTTCACAAAGGGTATTTGCCTGCCAACATCGTTAGCGGCGGTCCTTAGCTCCTCAAACAGTTTGGCTGACATGATAGACACGTCTGAGCCGCAAACCAGGAGTGCTTCTTGCGCGAGGACCCCTTCCAATGTGAGTGGCAGGTAAGCTCTCTTAGCTATTCCCCTTTTTATAAAGTTACACAGAAACCATTCAGGTTTTTCCACACGTTTCTGTGTACGTGTGACTCTGTCTGTGTAATCGTCGTTGCTGTCAGTATCATGATGGCTGGCTGCCTCATGACCTTCAGGATGTGGATTTTCAGCAATTTGTTTGCTGTCAGCATCTGGACTTTCAGGACGCTGATCATCAGCAATTCGTTTGCTGCCAGCATTTATGTCAGTGTTGACGTTGTTGTTGTCAACTGTGTGCACTGAGTTGTTGCAAAAGGCAGTGCTACGCGTCGCTTCATCAGGATGAACAACGTTGTTTATGTTATCATCAAGGACAACGTCACACGTTGTGTCAGCTTGGTCAACCACTGTAACATTCAAAACATTTGACAAACAACTCACAACCTCAGTCACGTCCTCGCGCGGAGGCGCCGTTTCCATAATCTGGAGCATGTGTGACTCATTGCATGTCTCAAACTGTGCAGTTCGAGGGGCAGGGGCAGGAGGGCCGCTTCTCGTGGGTACATGTTGGGACAGACCATTTGTCAATGGTTCACGGTGCCCATGCAACCTCCTTCGAATTTCACCTACTGTGAGATCCATGAGAGAACTCTTTTGGTTCGATCCGAACCATCTGGGTTCATCCAGAGAGCGAACACCTACCTTGTGTGGTTCTCTGCTCAGCTCAGGGTTTTCAACTGAGGAGCAGGGGCCGCAGAACTTCCTGTGAACCGATCTGAGTCACTGTTCCAGCTTGTGGAACTGAACTGTTGTTTATCCAGAAAACCTGTTCACTCTCGCACTCTGTAGGAGAGGGAACCTCTTCTATCTTCTGCGAGTGGGATGTGACCTTTTGACCTGGGCACACCACCGAGGGTGTATTTCGCTGTTCGAGCATGTCAAAAAATTCCACAGCACATTGTTTAATTTCTGCCATGGTACTCTCTTTGCAATTAACATTGAAGCGAACACATTTCATTATGAAAGGTATTAGATTCAAAGTGAAACGACTTTTAAACAGGTAATCTTCCTCAATTCCAGGGACAGTTTTGTCCTTTGTGTAAGCAGAGAGAAGCCTGTCGTAAAACACCAGGGGATGTTCACCTGGTTCCTGAAGGACGTTCGCTAGAACGTCCATCTTTGTACTGATTTCCTGTGAAAAATCAAGTAAAGTGGGTCTTATTGCACAGTGTGCAGTCTCAACATGTGATGCCTGCGGCAGTCAACATGGAGTCCAAGATGTGAAATCAAATAAAAATCAGTGATTTTTATTAGTCAACCCATGAGACGACCATCAAGGTCGGCTATTTTGTTGTGTGATTTTTTGTCAAAACCAAGACAAAAGATGCCTCCTGTGTGTTATTTTAAACTTGCAGTTTAAAAAAAAAACATGGACAGACAGCTTGCACAGAATTGATGATAAAAGAGTCAAGTTTATCAAAAAGCAGACAAGTCTGTATTACTTCTGTGTAACTGTTCTGCCATCAACATTTGATTATAAGTGAAAATCAAATGAAAGGGTGCTGCGTCCTCAACATTTCAAAATGTACACTATTCCAAAACAGGAAAGTTGAAACATTAGAATTGCATCAAACTGTATTCTTAGATGCGACCAGCAGATGGGGGTGTCGCGCTGGAAATGAGTTTATCACAGCGACTGTAATTTCTCTATCTGACCGCTATAGAGGCGCTGTTATCACCCGTGAGCGAAGCTGCAGCTTTTAGCCCACAGACATCTAACACGGATGAAAAGCATCAAGCAGACAGACCCAAAGCGTTACGTGATACAGCTTTAGAGCCCCAGGCTCACAAAAACGAAATCATGTGAGCAAAATCGGTTGAACTGTGAAACCTTTTAAACTGCGTTTAAAAGAAATAAGGTCGGTCCTCATAAAACAGTTGCAACTCCCAGTGTCACGTGATCTAATCACAGGGCGATCGGCAGTTTTAGAACAACTGACTCAATCCACCCATTAAAATCACAAAAACACCGCGTTTAAACAGTCTTTTCAATGACAGTAATGGACAAACAAGCATGGAAACTTGTCTGGGACAAACAGCCGAAGTGAAAGTTGACGAGGATTGAGCGCTCCTCACCCCCCAAGCGTCAACACATACAGCGTAATCGACCAATCACAGCGAAGACAGAACTGTAGTTCTAAAACCCAAGTGTTCATGGGAAATTGTGTCTTCTAAACCTAACGCCACCCACGTGTGACGTGCCGTTCGAGCAGTGCGTTCACGGACCTGCGGTCGCCGAACGTTAGCGTGGAACGGACTTTTCAACGTTCTAAAACAGTCATAAATATCGCAAAACACCGCGGTTAAGCCAGTCTTCGACGATATCACGTGCATAGAACCAAACAACACAGATAAACTGTCAGAAATGTGTGCAAAAATGAATCTGACAACCAGCAGTCTACAGAAACCAACGTTTTTGAACACAACACACAATGGACCAATCACAGCGCTTTAAGCAGCCATCTTGTCCCGGTAATGCTAACGTTAGCTCGACCCAAAGAGTTCTGGACACTCTTTCACAAAATAAACGTAGTTTTACACCGCAGAAAACACTGTAAATGAGCCCAAACACATCCAGGCTAACTCCCACGCCTCCCAAAGAAGGCAGCACGCTAACTGTTTAAACAACGGACTTTACGTCAATCGGAACCGGTCCAAACTGAGTGGGTTTCACCCCAACCTCAGCCAACAACACGTTGTAACAGATTAGGTAAAAATGGAGCAGCAAATGAGTGAAACAGACCTTCAACAGCAATCCGCAGAAGTAATAAAAGAAGCAGAATCGTGACGCGGCGGTCACAACAATGAAAAATGCATGCAGCCTTGCGACACGTTATGAACGTCTCACAAACACAGACACAACATTTATCACCATCAGCTTCAAGCATACGTTGGAATGTGAAAGAAAAAATAATTCTAACTGGAAACGCACCAGACAATGCCACGATTAGCAATCTCTGAGACACTCACCAGCCAAAACTATTCCATAAGTCCACAACAGGATGCAAACTAATGCCAACAATACCGTAACAATAAGCTACAAAAACAACTTAACAATTTAATCTTTCAGAAGACCGTACGCGGCCACCAATATGTAATGAAATACAGTAATGTGGGGTAAGGTATTTAAACACTTACTGGACCACCATTATTGTAGAGATATAGGACTTACTGGTTAGTTTACTGACTTCCCTATATTTTTAGATGCGCAAGTCTGAGCAGACTTTTATCTGCACAAACATGCCACCAATTCACGGGGTCTCAACTTTTTCAGAATAAATCAATAAATCTGTGATGTGATTAGCCAGAAATGTAACTTCACAAGAGAATTCAACTTATGTTGGTCTACCTGGTAAATAGACCTTTTATTGAAACTATCACAAAAATTACATTAAACATTTGTATCGATATTAGCTCTGATTTAATAACTATGTTGACAAGAATTCAAATTAAAACAAACAGACAGTTAGAATCTTAAACTGTTGGCACATTACTTGACAGATTAATAGCTTGTGAAAAATAAGAAATAGGAGGAAGGAGGAGGAAGGAGAAAGGAAATGGTTGAATCTTATCTTGAGATGTTAACCAGAGTGGACCATCCTCTGTTTGGTTTCGGCTGGACATCCGTACCGTGATGAAACAACGTTTACCTTTGTGAAGATTTTCTTATCTCGACTCCAGTAAATTAGTCAAACCAGATGCGCAAACCTTGCTGCGTTTTACAGGCGACAAATCTCATCTTGCCACGGTCTCGTGAAATCTGCAGAAGCCTCCCAGAGTAATGTTATCAGCTCCGGTTTGGTTTCAAGATAACTTCCAGGAAAAGTGTTCACAGCTTGGAGCTGTGACCCTCAGATGGCTAACAGCTGACGTGCTGTAAGCCTTGCTGAAGACGTGGGCCTTATTGACATATGACCGGAACGTCTCCAGCTTTCCCAGGGGAGAGAAGCCAGTTGCGAGTTAGTTCTCTCCAAGCACTAAAGACAAAATGCAGGAAATGACCTTTATATGGGAGGCGGGGTCTTCCCCACCCCCTTAATGATTACTGGCTGGTTTTAACAAAATAAGAGATGGGTTTTCATCTCATAGGCAGAAATGTCTCTTGACGGACAACAGGAAAACTGTTTACCAAATCGGCCAGATGGCCTGCTTGTGAGCACAGAGAATATTATGGCTAACTTCATAGACAAAACAGAGAAGGAAGTTGAACAGCTAACAGTTTACCCTGAACTGTGTCTTAGAATCAGAGCCTGCTTGCTTTGTAGAAATAAAACCAGAAAGGTCAAACTCATGCAAGTAACAGATCATCATTAAAATGACAAAATATACTGTAGATCAATTCTGAATTAACACACATTAAAAAGAAAGTTCAATCTGATTAATTAGTATCCATTAATTCATAATAATTGTAACAAAATATAGTGTCCATTTGTCTCCTTGAGAGCTTCAAGAAGGTGTAGCACTGAGAGTTTCAGAGAGATGTGGAGAGGCCCACTTCCCATATGGACATGAGGGTGCTATATCCCTACACCAGATTTGAACATTTCAAACAAAAAATACATGTAAAAAGCCAAGGTAGGGAACTACGTCACACCAATTTCAGTATGAATGATCAATTTCCTGCAGAAATTTTAAGTAGAAGGTGCGTTCTGTTCCCGATTAGAAAAAAATTAAATGAAGGTAGAAGAGCTATGTAGATAATATGCTAATTTGGCAGACCTGGGGCCACCAAATTGTAAAAGAATATAGGTGAATACGTCAGTTTGCTGACTTACCTATATTTTAGGTGCGCAGGTCTGAGCAGGTCTTATCTGCACAAACCTTTCACCAATTCGCGAGTTCACCCTTTTTCCGGTATTAAATTGTTTTACTATGATTAGCCAGAAATGTAATTTCATGGGAGACTTCAACTTATGTTGATCTACCAAGAGATATACCTTTTATTGAAACAATCATGAAAAGTACATTAAACATTTGTATCGATATTAGCTCTGATTCTAAACTACTTTGACAAGAATTCAAATTAAAACAAACAGACAGTTAGGAGCTTTCTGTTGGCACATTACTTACAGTTTACTATGATGAAAAAGGAAGAAATAGAATGAAAGATAAAATGATTGAAAGCTAAAGGGGCGGCCGTGGCGTAGTGGTAATGGCAGTCGTCCCTCGATCGGAAGATTGGCGGTTCGAATCCCGGTTCCCCACACCATGTGTTGTTGTGTCCTTGGGCAAGACACTTAACCCCGAGTTGCTCCCGGTAGGACTGGAAAGCACCTTGCATGGTAGTCTGCCGCTACCGGTGTATGAATGTGTGTAGCATTCAATGTGTGTAGCGCTTTGAGATTTTCACTAATGAAAAGCGCGTTATAAATTGAATTCATTATTATTATTATTATTATTAAGTTAACGGAAGTTAATTATTCTGAAAACCCCAGGGTGGCAACCTTTCCCAGACAGATCCGGCTGTACCGGACACTAACGGACTGTGTGGTCCGGCTCACGTCCAGCCGACTTCGTGCGTGTATAGCTGCTTCAGACGAGCCGGGAGCACGCTTTCACCGGCAGGAACAGAACCAAGCGTGCTGACTGATTTTCAAAATAAAACTTCAGAAAACAAATTCCTTCAGAAATGAGTGAAGGAGTCACAGTAAGCTTTACTGTGACTCTGCTGATAACGTAGGTCTAGTTGACACAATGACCGGAACGTTTCCAGCTTTTCCAGAGGAGGAAACCAGTTGTTAGAAGTTCTCTCCAAAGCACTGAAGTGAAAAACCGGAAGACTCCCTTTATAGGGGAGGCGGGGTCTCCCCACCTCCTCGATGACTATTGGCTGGTTTAACAAAATAAAAGATGGAAGTTTGATTCCATATGCCGAAAGTCTCTTGACGGACAACAGGAAAACTGTTTACATAAACAGCCAGATGGACTGGCCTGTTGAGTCTAGCTTGAAGACAAAACAGAGAAGGAAGTGAACAGCTTTTACCCTGACTCATGTCCTAGATTTCAGAGCACACTTGTATTGTAGAATAAACCAGCAGAAGGTCAAAAACTCATGCAAGTAACAGATCATCATTAAATGACAAAAGTATACTGTTGATCAATTCTGAATTAACACACATTAAAGAGAAAGTTCAATCTGATTAATTGGTGTCCATCAATTCAAAATAATTGCAACAAAGAGAGTGTCCACTCGTCTCCTTGAGAGCCTCAAGAAGGTGTAACACTTAGAGTTTCAAAGAGATGCGGAGAGGTATACTTGAAGGTCAAGACAGAGGGCCTGTATCACTACAACTACAATTTCAGTGGACAAACTGTACATCAATGGTCAGCTGTTCAGAGATCCAGAGGTTACTCCATAGCTATATTAGTCATCATTAAGGTAAGAATGATTTTCAGTTACTAATAATACTTAATATTATTAACTATATATTAATATTACTTACCAGATATATGTAATTTTTTCAGCACAGCTCGATTGGTGGGTTACACAGACTGGTGGTACTTGGTGGTATTGCAATTAATGTGGTAGGAGGGTTCTTTTTTCTTTCTTCTATCTGTTATCTTTTCGTGTTCAGTAAGATTTCACTTTCTTTTTTTGTCTGTATTTTTCTGACTCAACATTTGTTAATACACAAGCACAAAGGCTTATATGCACTCATATCTGCTTAAACAAATACAGGTAGTCCCCGACTTACGAGTGAGTTCCGTCCCTAGGGGGCGCTCGTATGTCAAAAATTCGTAAGTAGGATCACATAGTTAAAAAAAAAACATTTTTTTTTAAACTTTTTTATTTATTTTTATAAATGAATACATGTACAGTACTGGACAGTCACCAAGCACTTAGCCTATCCTAACACAGTTTTTAAAGATGAAGGAATGAGTTGAATTGTCTCCCTTTCACATAAAGGGAGCTAGCTCCCTTTATGGGAATGGAGCCTGCAGGGAGGAGGGAGACAATTCAACTGACTCCTTCATCTTTAAAAACTGTGTTAGGATAGGCTAAGTGCTTGGTGACTGTACAGTACTGTACATTTATCTATTTATTAAAAATATACAGTACTGTATATACAGTATTTTTATTTTTTATTGTTTTTTATTTATAAATAGATAAATGTACAGTACTGTACAGTCACCAAGCACTTAGCCTATCCTAACACAGTTAAGGAGTCAGTTGAATTGTGTCCCTCTTCCCTGCAGGCTCCATTCACATAAAGGGAGCTACTTTCACTTTATGTGAAAGGGAGACAATTCAACTCATTCCTTCATCTTTAAAAACTGTGTTAGGATAGGCTAAGTGCTTGGTGACTGTCCAGTACTGTACATGTATTCATTTATAAAAAAATAAATAAAAAAAAGTAAAAAAATATTTTATTTTTTATTTTTTATAAATGAGATGCATACTCGTAAGTCCGGGACCTCGTAAGTAAGAGTGCTCGTAAGTCGGGGACTACCTGTACATGATAAAGGAATACAGTACATCCCTGATTTATCGTCAAAAACAACACTTAGAATATTTCTTAATGATATATAGTCAACCATCAAGGATTATGTGTTTACCTTGGTGTTTTATTATTTTTTATATTTGTGATAATGGGTGTGGTTTATCTATATTCTCACAGACATAAGTATGGGCACTATAAGGTTTGTCACATGGAATATTAATGGAGCCGGTAGCCAACATAAAAAATAGAATCTTTAACAAGATTAAAAGATTAAAGGCAGATGTTGTACTACTCCAAGAAATTCATAAATTAACCTCAACTGTGGATGAGCTTAAATCTGCTGAGTAACCTGATGTATTTTCGGCCTGCTATAACTCGAGACAAAGGGGTATAGCAATATTAATACATAAAATGTTAACTTCACAATATTAGATACAATTATAGATCCACGCGGTAGATATATAATATTAAAACTATCCATACTCAGTCAAAATATTGTATTGTTAGTGTATATGGGCCAAATGTGGCCGTCGCCAAATTTTTTCATGATCTCTTTTCTATTCTATCAAATCACATGGATTTCTCAATGGTGCTGGGAGGTGATTTTAATGTTTGTTTAGATGATAAAATAGACAGGCTGAGTGCGGTAAGAACTCAATGCAGTTGGCAATCCATAAATATAGTTAAACAGTACATGAGTGATTATGGACTATGCGATGCATGACATTCTCTTCACCCTGTTAGCAGAGAATATTCTTTTTTTTTCACATGTGCATAACTCTTATTCTCGTTTGGATTATTTCATAGTAAGCAATTCATTGCTGACAAACATTTCAGACACTAAGATACATCCTATTGCTGTCAGCGATCATGCACCAGTTACAGTAAATGTAACTAATAATAAAGAAACCCCAAAAAGTATAAACTGGAGATTAAATACCTCATTGCTAAAAGACGAATAATTTATAAATAGGCATGTAACGAGATCTCGTTGTACGAGATCTCGCGATATTAAACTCCCGCGATATCTCTCGTTGAGAGGTAACGTTGTCTCGCGAGATGCTAATGCTAGCGCTAGCAGAGCCCCTAGCAAGTCAGCGTCACGGACAGCATGGCTTCGCCGGATGAAGTTGCTATAGAAGACGCCCCAACTACTGATGGAGGGTCCCGGTGCCGCAGACGAGACGCCTCTACATTGATGGAGGGTCCCGACGCTGCCCCGAATGTAAAGACACGCGTGTAAACACCGGTGTGACCGGTGTTGCCAGATAGAGTCCCACCCACCCAAAGCACTCTTTACCCGCAAAAGGCAGAAGGAAAATCGCGGTGAACCGCCCAATCTGGCAACACTGGTGAGTGACGGCTGCAGATTCAGCGCTGATGCGGATATTTATGTTCAATTTTTGGAAAGTCCTGCGTGAATATCTATTTTTTTTAACAAAGTTGAACGTTCTAAGGTCTAAGGAGATTCAATCAGTAAAATGAAGACATCAGTTGGGTTTGTAATACATGTTAAAACAGAATAAAAGCCTTTTTTCGGCATAAAACCGATCTTTGAAGTTTTCTTAAACTAATGTTAAAATCTCGTCTCGTTCTCGCGAGATCTGTGATTTTCTCGTCTCGTCTCGTGAGTTTTGTGTATCGTTACACCCCTATTTATAAAGTATTTTTAAAAAGAATGGACATTGTATTTAGAGTTTAATGATTTGCCAGGAACATCAGAATGCACACTTTGGGAGACTGAGAAGACAGTTATGAGAGGAAAAATAATATCCTATTCAACAAATAAAAAGAAAATAAATGTATTGAGGAATTAGTGAAATCCATAAAATTACTAGAAGGTATACAAGGAGAAGATATACAAAAAAAAAAAACTACGCAAGACAAAGTTAGAATTAAGTTAATTTATTGATAAAAAGAACAAATTCTTGGTAGAAAGGCTTCGATTAGAACATTTTGAACACAGTAATAAATCAAGGAGCTTTTTAGCAAACCAACTCAAATTAAACAAAGAAAAAACATCTATACAGTATACAGTATTAAAGACGCAAATGGAAATATAACTTATGATGAGGGAAAAGTAAACAGTGTTTTTAGAGATTTTTATAAAACTACGCACTTAACAAATAAATCCAACAGATGAGGATATCAATCAATTCTTGGATAGAGTAACACTTCCGAAATTAAACAGTAGTCAATCATCAGACCTAGACTCACCATTAACATCAGCAGAACTCCATGAAGCAATAAAAAATGCCTAATAAAAAAATCTCCTGGTCCAGATGGCTATCCAGCAGAATTTTATAAAGAATTTTGGAATATATTGGAACCAATATTTTACAGAATGCTATTAGAATCAGAAGAAAATGGCAGGCTTCCAACACATATGAACTCAGCCAACATTAGTCTCCTTTTAAAATCAGGCAAGGACCCAGTATTGCCTACCAGTTATCGTCCCATCTCTCTTATTAATGTCGATTGTTAAAATAATTTGTAAAGCCCTCTCTAAAAGATTAGAGAGGATAACTCCTTTCATTATTCATCCAGATCAAACTGGATTAATAAAAGGATGACATTCAACTACAAACACTTGCAGATTATATAATTTAATAGAGTATTCATATAGTAAAAATATTGAAACAGCTATTTTAGCTTTAGACGTAGGAAAAGCATTCAATAGAGTAAATTGGAATCTTTTTATATGCTACCTTGATTAAATTTGGATTTGGAAACTATTTTATTAATTGGTTAAAAATATTATATAACTCACCTAGAGCATGTGTCAGGACAAATAATCAAATATCTTCAAGCTTTTATTTAGAGAGGGGCACAAGACAAGGATGCCCACTTTCACCCGCATTATTTGCTATGTTTATTGAACCTTTAGCAGCAGCAATAAGGCAAACTGCTGACGTTAAAGGCATACAGTGTAAAAAATATAGAACACAAAATTTGTCTTTATGCTGACAATGTTTTACTTTTTCTTCAAAACTCAGAAAACTCTATATCTAATGTTATCAAATTAATAAACTCATTCTCACAAGTTTCTGATTATTCTATAAATTGGTCAAACTCTACAGCTCTTCCAATAAATTGTGTGTTTAATACGTCTTTAAATAAAAAACCACAATCAGGTAACATTACATACTTGGGTATTAAGATTTCTCATAGATTAGAAGACTTAATAAAATTAAATCATATACCACTTTTAAAGAAAATTGAAGACGATCTTACTAGATGGAAATCTCTACCCATTTCACTTATGGGAAGAGTTGCCTCAGTAAAGATGATGGTCCTGCCGAGAATACATTATTTATTCTCAATGATTCCAAATAAACCTTCAAATGAATGGTTTAAGTCCTTGGATTCTTTCATATCTAAATTCCTTTGGAAAAACAAAACTCCACATATTAGCTTAAAAACACTACAGAAATCTAAAGAAACCGGAGGATTAGAACTTCCAAACTTTTATCACTACATCGGTTTTATCACTACTATTTAGCAAATAGGTTAGAATATATTTCAAAGTGGCTAAATCCAAATGCACTAGATGTTACTTGGTTAGATACAGAGCAAACTTTATGTAATAATATTAGGGTTTCAGATCTGCCATTTATTAGTATACATATAAAAAAACATGCCTGCTTTAAAAGTATCACTATTAGCTCATCTCTGACAGCATGGTGGGAGTATCTGAAAATGACAAAGTCTTCACTACTCCCATGCAGACAAACACCCATCTGGAACAATCCTAACATACAGAAAGAAAATAATATGTTAAATTTCTCAGGTTGGAGACTTAAGGGAATTGAACGTCTAGAAAACATATTTGATGGTGTAGACCAGGGGTGTCAAAGTCAAATACACCGAGGGCCAAAAAAACAAATTTGCTACAAGCCAAGGGCCGGACTGGTTCAATGTTTATTATAAGGAGGTGATAGAAGTTTTTTTTCTTCTTTCTGCACTCTTTTCATTCAATGTTTTTTTTTAATGAATTTGTTTTATTTTGTCACTTTTAAATGAATGAATAAATGAATTAAATAAAATATTAAATAAAGCCTCAATAAACGCTTATGATCAATAATTCAAGTCAAGTCAAGTCAATTTTATTTCTATAGCACAGCTTAAAACAGATAAACTGTTATCAAGGTGCTTCACACACACAGCATAAAAGTTTAAAAATGTACAGAAACAGTAACACACACCAATAGTAACAATTATGATGTTAACAGTAGTAAAAGTACATAAAAATGTATAAGAACAAATTAAAATGAAAAAAAAAACACAGTAAAAAAAAAATATATACACTATATTATTCATGTGAATAATGCAGAATAACATCCTGATTTATGCTCAATAATCCAGGTGAATAACAGAATAACACCCTGATGCATGCTCAGTAATCCAGGTAAATAACAGAATAACATCCTGATGCATGCTCAATAATCCAGGTAAATAACACAGAATAACATCCTGATTTATGCTCAATAATCCAGGTGAATAACAGAATAACACCCTGATGCATGCTCAATAATCCAGGTAAATAACACAGAATAACATCCTGATTTATGCTCAATAATCCAGGTAAATAACACAGAATAACATCCTGATTTATGCTCAATAATCCAGGTGAATAACAGAATAACACCCTGATGCATGCTCAATAATCCAGGTAAATAACAGAATAACACCCTGATGCATGCTCAATAATCCAGGTAAATAACACAGAATAACATCCTGATTTATGCTCAATAATCCAGGTGAATAACAGAATAACACCCTGATGCATGCTCAATAATCCAGGTAAATAACACAGAATAACATCCTGAATTATGCTCAATAATCCAGGTGAATAACAGAATAACACCCTGATGCATGCTCAATAATCCAGGTAAATAACAGAATAACACCCTGATGCATGCTCAATAATCCAGGTAAATAACACAGAATAACATCCTGATTTATGCTCAATAATCCAGGTGAATAACAGAATAACACCCTGATGCATGCTCAATAATCCAGGTAAATAACACAGAATAACATCCTGATTTATGCTCAATAATCCAGGTAAATAAACAGAATAACATCCTGATTTATGCTCAATAATCCAGGTAAATAACAGAATAACATCCTGATTTATGCTCAATAATCCAGGTAAATAAACAGAATAACATCCTGATTTATGCTCAATAATCCAGGTGAATAACAGAATAACACCCTGATGCATGCTCAATAATCCAGGTAAATAACACAGAATAACATCCTGATTTATGATCAATAATCCAGGTGAATAATGCAGAATAATAAACGCTTCTTTCATAACTTCTCCATCACTGAAAGACTTCTTATGTTGAGCCAGGATGCAGCTAACACGGTAGGAGGCGATCGTAGCAACCTTACCTTTTGTGCTGGGCTGAGTGAAGATCGATTGCTGGGCTGCAAGCTTGTGTTTTAGCTCCCGCATGTTCTGAGTCCATAAACAACTTTTAGGAGGGAAATCTGTCTCAAACAGTTTGTGCATCGTCTTGAAATGCCGCTCCAAGTTACACTTTTTGGGCAAGGCAACGCTCGAATTACAGATGAGGCAAATAGACTTCGAATTAGAATAAACAAAAAAATACTCCTCCTCCCACTCTGTGTGAAAATAATAAGTTTTCGTTTGCTTGTTTGCTAGTTCTGCATCCATGTTTACTTCGCACCGATAGCTCCACTGCTGTCCTAAAGTCTCGTGAGTCACTGCACCCAAAACTCGCGAGACTATGTCTGTGAGAATACAAGATGGGGAGGGCTGAGGAAAGTGTTGCTGCGCATTGGAATATCGTCACTTCTCCCACCCCCCACCTCCACCACTTCTGCCGGAGTTAGAATGAAGCTGAGCAGCGGACATGTCACCTCCACCACTTCAGCCGGAGTTCGAATGAAGCTTAGCAGCGGACATTTCACCTTGTTAACAGCTGAGAGCCGGCTGCCGGTGTTCTGTGGCTTGCGGGCCGGCTCTAATAGTTATTAAATATCATCCAGGGGGCCATAAATAATTGCTTTGCGGGCCGGATCTGGCCCGCGGGCCGCCACCTTGACATATGTGGTGTAGACTTTATTTCATTTAATGAATTAATAATACAATATGGCATTGACAATAAATACTTCTTAGAATATCAACAAATTAAGTCTATTGTAAAAAAAGAAATTTAAGTTTAATAGAGAATTGTTAGAGACACCAATATGCGTGTCAGAATTAATTAATCTTAAACAACCCAAATTGTTATCTAAAATATACAAGAAATTGTCTAGAATCGATGATTCCATAACGCTTCCTGTTGCAAAATTTGAGACATATTTATCAGTCAACTTTGACCAAAACATCTGGTCTCAAATATGTTTAAAAACATTTAAAATGACTAGAATCTCTAATTTACAATTAATACAGTATAAAGTTCTTTATAGAGTACACTATACAGGTCAGCGAATGTTTAAGATGGGATTTACATCATCTAACAATTGCTCACAGTGCACAAGTAATATACCTGATGATGATATTCACGCACTCTGGTTCTGTCCACCCGTTCAGATGTTCTGGGTCCAGGTATGAGAGGACTTGTCTACATGTCTGAAATGTAATATTCCTCTCTCTCCATCTGTTTGCTTATTGGCTGTCCTTGAAGATGTTACACTAGAAAAAATAAATCTTGTGTGATCTTCACTGCCTTATGCATCGCAAAGAAAACTATACTCCTAAATTGGAAAAATATAAATAATCTTAGCATTAATCAGTATAAAAATCTTCTGTTAGATCATATTAGTCTTGAAACAGCATCTGCCGACACATCGGATCAATCTCTCTGGCATTCTTTGATCGGATCCGTTAGGGTGAGGGGTCTGGGATCTGGCCTTGTGGGGCATTGGGGCTGGTGTGGGAGGAGGTCGGGGTATGAGGCACCGGGGGGTTGGGGCTGTTTGGGCAGGGAGGACCCTATCTTCAACCTGGTAAGGACCGGGGGGGTTCTGGGAGATGTCTGCTGGGGGTGGCATGTGGGCCCTCATGTGGTCTGTGGCGGCGGTCATGGGTCACTGTTCGGTGACCCGACTATGCTGGGGTGGTTTCTGGGTGGGCGCCGGGGGCTTGGGATTCTGGGGGCGTGTCGTCCCCGGGCTTGGGCCTGGTGGGGATCGAGGATCTTGGGCTCTGGCGGGCGGATCGCCGGGCTATGGGCTGGCTTGCGCTCTGGTGCCCGGCTCTGGCCGGGGGGGCCTTCGGCTCGCTGGTGGGTTGGGGGTTCATGTGCTGGGGGGGTCGGGTGTCTGGGAGCATGACTGGTGGCCCATGAGAGGGGGCTGGTTGAGCTAGCCTGGGTGTCTAGTGTGTTATGTGGTCTGAAAGTTGTTAGTATGAAGGGTGGGTGTAGTATTTCTTCTGGGGTGGAGGCTGAGTGGATGTCCTTGATGATGGTCAGGGACTATACATGGCCGGTGGGTGGGCACTTTTCTATGGTGGGGGCCTGCTCCCAGTGCTTCCTGGCTCTGTCGGCGGTTCGGCGGGCGCTCTTGGCCGTGTCGTACGAGCAGAATTTTGTGTCCTCTTGGGCGGCGGGCTGACTACGGTTCGTAGGGGTCTTGGCGGCCCTGGTGGATGTAGGCTGTTGGTCTAGCTGCTGGCGGCCTTCGTGTCAGTGTCCCTCTCTGGTCTAGAGTTCAATGGGCCTGGCGGTCGGAGAGGTGTTTTGGCCTCGTTCCTTGGATGGACCTTGGCGAGCTGGGGGGGTATGTAGGGTCAGCGGGGGAGCTGACTCGCTGTGGGAGCATTTGTTCCTGCAGTTATTTTCTCCCCATCCCTCACCACACACCTCCGCCCTCTTCATTTCAAATTAATACATGTAGGGATTTTGAGGCTCGGGTGTGCTGCAACATTTTTTTTTTTACATCTCTGTTGTTCAGAACCACCTAGGACTCAATTTTATTATACACCTTAGACATTCACTCATAAACATTCTCATAAGATTCACATATAGGAATTTGGGGTGGGCACTATAGTTATGGGTGGCGAGATGACACCACTCTCGTCTCCCATGCCTGTGCTCACTCACAATTATGCATTTAGACAGTTAGGGCCTGGATTAGAGTTGGGGTGAGGGGAAACTGGCATTATGTCAGCCTTTGCTCCTTCTCTTTCCCTTTTTTAAGTGCACTTTACAACAACACACATCAACAGCACATTTGGGGATGGGGGTGTGTGTACCGGGTCTAGGTTTGTTATTTTTATTTTATTTTTTGTATTTTTTTTATTATTATTATTATTATTTTTTTTTTAGTTTTTTCTTCACCCCCGGTTCCCTGGTGGCCATTCTGGGAGTGGGGTAAGGCGACGGGCCGTCGGGTGTTGTCCTGGACTATGGGGGGGTTTGGTGTTTGAGGTTTTGCCGTGGGTGGGGCTGGCATTACGCTCTCCCTGGGGCTGCTTGGGCTCGGGTGTCCTGTCCTGTTGGCGGGGCGCAGGTTGGTCCGAATCTTGGATGTCGGCTACTCTCCGCCCCAGAATGAATGGGCTTACCTCCTGGGTTTGGGTGTGGGCTGCCCCATGTAGGGGTCAGGTACATGTCTTGAACCTAGGGGGTATAGAGTGTGCATCAGGATTATGAATGGAACGTGTCGTTATTTTTATTTTTTTTGTGTGTGTGAGTGAGGATGAGGATGAGGGTGGGTCTGAGTGAGTGTGACTGTGTATTAGGGATGTGCCGATCGATCGGTCATCGATCATAATCGGCCGATAATCATTAAAGCGTATGTGATCGGCTTTTGCCTTCAATTACCGATCACAGAGCCTGTGATGCGAAGTTTGCTAACTGCAAAACGTGCAACGAAAAAGTACCTCGTGGAGGAAGTTCGACGAAGTCCTTCAACACAACAAACCTAATTCGTCATTAAAATGTTTTAATACGTTTTAATAACTTACCAAAAGCCGTCTGCCAGCGCCGCCATTAGCAACACCTGTTAGCATGTAGCCCCACCGAGTAGCCCCACCGAGTCCGCTGCGCAGTTACGGGCAGTCCAGTTTAGCTGCGGCTTCAAAAAGGCTGTCGGCTTTGTTATTCCAAGTTAGCTGGGTGTCCCCCGATATCTTCTGCTTCCAGTCCGACATCGAGGCGAGCTCCAGGAACCTCTGATCGCACAAAGCCGGCTGTCTGCTCTGCTGCAGCTCTGGTTTAGCATGTTAGCCTTAGCTCATACCATGAGCTGCTGGTCTCGCGCGGTGCTGTGGGAGCGCTCGGCGGAGCGATCGCGGCTGCTGCTCCAGTCCTGAGACATTCACAGAGTTCAGGGAGTGTTTCCAGTTAATTTATCCGTATGAGGCATCCTCTTATGGGAGAAACAGTCCTCCAAAAGCCGACTGCCGAGTCTGGAACTAATGAATGTAAAATGGCGGAGGCGGTATTTCCGGTTCCTGGTTCCCGCAGGAAGTTGTTCAAAAAAGCACGAAATTATAAAAAAAAATAATAATAATAATGATACTTTACGTATTTATAAAGCCATTTGTAAAAACAGCCAACAGTGCAGCTTTAAGTAGCAAATGGGGTATTTTAGTTTTTTATATGAAGTAATAGATGTGTTTTTTTTAAAAAACAATAAAAAACCTTTTTTTTTATTGAAAGTTAGTAAGGTAAACATTTTTCTTTGATAATGCAGTTGATAATTACTTTTATTTACTTTGTTCTCTGAAATAAATGAGTAAAAATATGTTTTTGTCTGAATTATGGTGATTTTATGGTTCTGAAAAGAACATGAGTGCTGCTTCTGGCTACAAGATCTGAAAAGTTTTCAGATCTTGTAGCCAGAAGCAGCACTCATAAGTTACAGGCAATCCATCTGATAGGTGATCGGTGATCGGTATATGTGATCGGCACACATATAAGCGATCGGCATTTGTGATCGGTATCGGTGATCGTCACACATAGGTGATCGGTATCGTGATCGGTTTCATAAAACCTGATCGGCACATCCCTACTGTGTATGAATGTCTAATTGTCAGGCTGAACTTGGACTGGGGGCAGTCCAAGTTGTATCAGTCCAGTCTGATACATCTGAGGCTACTTGGTGTTACGCTCCTGCCACGTGGCCCCCGGGTAGGTGTGCCTTTGCCTGCAGGCGTGCTTGGGACCCTTGCTGTCAGGGGTTGGGTGCTTGGGCGTGTGTCGGCTCGGCCTGGTGGCTGCCTGGTGAGGCTCGGGTCCTCTGGTCCTATCAGGTTTGGGCCTGAGGGGTGCCCGGGCCTCGGTGACCGGACCTGGGGCTACGTCGGTGCATTGGGCTCCGGCGGGGGCCTGTGAGTTTGTCGCTGTTGGCCCCGGGGGGGTCATTGTGTGTAGTCGCTGGTGGGGCTCTTCCGGTTCTCCCCTATGGTCGGATCTGGGGAGTGGGTGAGTGGCTCGTCCTGTTTGGGTGGCCCCGGGGACTGTGGGCTCAGGGTCCTTCTTGGGGTCTTAGGCTCTGATCACCCCTTTGTCTGCCACAGGCCTTGGGGGGTGGATCTCTGATGCTTCACGGTTGCTATTGTATGTTCTATTCGAGAAACCTTATTCACGTATGCAAGCTCACAACCACACACAAATGGATGCAGGGATGTATATGTAGATATATGCAGATATGTAGATGGGTATGTGACTGAATATGAATGTATATGTATGTATAATGTTTATATATTTGTAGGTATGGGTATGTTTATTTATGGAAATCTACTGCAAGGTCATGAATGTAATTAGTCTTTATGCATTGTGTTTCGTTGCTGTGCTCTGTCATGTACTTTGCTTTATTGCAGATGGAGGTTGGGTGTGTTTGCCTGGTGCTTTTTGTGGATAACTGTTGTGTTTTGTTGTCTTACTGTCTCTCTTTCCTTTCTCTCTAAAATATTCATATCGGTGTGAGAGGATGGCTGTAAGGTGAGAAGGGAGGCCATCTATAAAAGGAAAAAGATAATAATAATGAGGAGGTATCATATTTAGGGATGTGCCGATCGATCGGTAACCGATCGATCGGCACCGATAATCATTAAAGCGTATGTGATCGGCTTTTGCCTTCAATTACCGATCACAGAGCCTGTGATGCGAAGTTTGCTAACTGCAAAACGTGCGACGAAAAAGTACCTCGTGGAGGAATTTCAACGAAGTCCTTCAACACAACAAACCTAATTCGTCATTAAAATGTTTTAATACGTTTTAATAACTTACCAAAAGCCGTCTGCCAGCGCCGCCATAAGCAACACCTGTTAGCATGTAGCCCCACCGAGTAGCCCCACCGAGTCCGCTCCGCTGCGCAGTTACGGGCAGTCCAGTTTAGCTGCGGCTTCAAAAAGGCTGTCGGCTTTGTTATTCCAAGTTAGCTGGGTGTCCCCCGATATCTTCTGCTTCCAGTCCGACATCGAGGCGAGCTCCAGGAACCTCTGATCGCACAAAGCCGGCTGTCTGCGGCAGCTCTGGTTTAGCATGTTAGCCTTAGCTCATACCATGAGCTGCTGGTCTCGCGCGGCGCTGTAGGAGCGCTCGGCGGAGCGATCGCGGCTGCTGCTCCAGTCCTGAGACATTCACAGAGTTCAGGGAGTGTTTCCAGTTAATTTATCCGTATGAGGCATCCTCTTATGGGAGAAACAGTCCTCCAAAAGCCGACTGCCGAGTGTGGAACTAATGAATGTAAAATGGCGGAGGCGGTATTTCCTGGTTCTTCTTCTTCTTCTATAGAGTTGAATGGCGGTTGGCGAACTCATATTAAGCGCATTACCGCCACCTGGTTCCCGCAGGAAGTTGTTCAAAAAAGCACGAAATTATTTAAAAATAATAATAATGATACTTTACGTATTTATAAAGCCATTTGTAAAAACAGCCAACAGTGCAGCTTTAAGTAGCAAATGGGGTATTTTAGTTTTTTATATGAAGTAATAGATGTGTTTTTTTTTTTTAAACAATAAAAAACCTTTTTTTTTTTAATTGAAAGTTAGTAAGGTAAACATTTTTCTTTGATAATGCAGTTGATAATTACTTTTATTTACCGTATTCTCCGGCGTATAAGTCGCACCTTTTTGCACCTTTTTGCCTACATTTCTAAGCCCTGCGACTTATAGGCCGGTGCGACTTATACGTCGATTTTTCCAACATTTTGGTCATAATTTGACTTTGGTCAAAAACTCCAAAAATGGTGCAGTACCAGTTTCGGCCGCTATGGGCGCTAAGAAACCCTTTACAGTACCTACACTGTTGACATCTGCCTGGTCCAAAAATGGTGCAGTGACACAGAAGATGAAGACTTCAATGGTTTTGAATAAATAAATAAAAACCATAAAATAAATACAGTATCTGTTTCTGTCATCATTTTAAACTGAGACACGTTTTTTACTGTAATGTCAGCTAATAAAAATATATTTTTATGTGTTTATCTTTAAAGATAAATGATGAAAGACACAAAATATAATATAATCTTGTCAAAAGTCCTTCCAAACAATTTGGCAGCCAGTCCAAAATAATGTTCATTTATTAATTAAGACACATCAAACAAAATACTGTAGTTTTTATGTGATAATCTTGAAGAAGGCTAAGATTGGGCCTTCAGCTGAAGCAGGTGGAGCAGCAGGAGCTGAGGTGGGGGAGGAGGAGGAGGAGGAGGAGGAGGGGGAAGACTCTGACAGCCCCGGTGAGGAAGATGAAGCAGCGCTGAACCCCATTCATCAGTCGCTGGCAGAACTCTTTGCCAGTGACACAGAAGATGAAGACTTCAATGGTTTTGAATAAATAAATAAAAGCCATAAAATAAATACAGTATCTGTTTCTGTCATCATTTTAAAATGAGACGTTTTTTTACTGTGATGTCAGCTAATAAAAATATATTTCTATGTGTTTATCTTTAAAGATAAATGATGAAAGACACAAAATATACCAAAAAAATGTTCATTTATTAATGAAGACACATCAAACAAAATACTGTAGTTTTAATGTGATAATCTTGTCAAAAGTCCTTCTAAAAAAATTGGCAGCCAGTCCAAAATAATGTTCATTTATTAATGAAGACAGATCAAACAAAATACTGTAGTTTTAATGTGATAATCTTGTCAAAAGTCCTTCCAAACAATTTGGCAGCCAGTCCATTTTGGGCAAAACACCAGCTCACGTGAGGTGCGACCTATAGGCCGGTGCGACTTATAGGCCGGTGCGACCTATACGTTGATTTTTCCATTTAATTTGGCATATTTGGCTGGTGCGACTTATACTCCGGTGCGACTTATAGGCCGACGAATACGGTACTTTGTTCTCTGAAATAAATGAGTAAAAATATGTTTTTGTCTGAATTATGGTGATTTTATGGTTCTGAAAAGAACATGAGTGCTGCTTCTGGCTACAAGATCTGAAAAGTTTTCAGATCTTGTAGCCACAAGCAGCACTCATACATTACAGGTAAGCCATTTGATCGGTGATCGGTTTATGTGATCGGCTCACATATAGGCAATCGGTAATTGTGATCGGTATCGGTGACCGTCACACATAGGTGATCGGTATCGGTATCGGTTTCAAAAAACCTGATCGGCACATCCCTAATCATATTCCAACTTTCAAAAACGTATAATGCAGTTTTAGGACCGATTCCCAGACGATTTTCACACCTGATGGGAACAGAGGAGCCTCGTTTGTGAATTTGACTAATAAAGACCTTAAAGCTGGGGTATGTAAGATTGTAATGTAGTCTGTAACTTTTCAAACAATATACATTTTAACATATTTCTTCACTCTGTCACTAGATTGATGTTAGAGAGGTAATCTCTGAAAAAACTAAAAAAAAATATTGTCCCCTTGCTTCTCCAGGTGGTAAATAAGCATTTCTAAAAAGAAAAAGTGACCCGCCATTTTCCAGCCAATAAAAACAAAGTTTGTAACCAGCCAATAAAAACCGAGCTTGAATTTGAATCAGCCAATAAAAACAGAGCTTGAATTCAAATTTCAACAGACCACAAGGGGGCAGAGCCATATATGGCTCTGAGGGGGAGGGATCAGAATGCTTTGCTTGTTGAAATTTTTTCTAAGTGCTGCTGTTCTACAGAAACTGCAGACT
>JBBPBX010034042.1:16247-32880 GCA_038048925.1 Garcialebias charrua
GTAAATCGGGGACTACCTGTATATATATATATATATATATATATATATATATATATATATATATATATATATATATATATATATATATATATATATATATATATATATATATATATATATATATGGAGCCAAGATGGTCTAGTGGCAGGGCTTTTGACTTGGGACCCGAAGGACGCGGGTTCGCGCCCCGGCCACTACCCACCTTGGGGTGTCTATGAGTGCACACCTATTTCTCCAGCTCCCCGGGCGCTTTCAGGCTGCTCACTGCACCACCTGGTAGGTGGTTGGGTTAAATGCAGAGACGAATTTCGTCTGTGTATGGGAAACATACGCAGATGACAGGAAAAGACATTATTATTATTATTATTATATGCAGTCACATGCACATCTACATATCTACACATGATATTTACATATACCGTATTTTCCGGTGTATAGGTCGCACCTTTTTATGGGTTTTTCAAGGCCTGCGACCTATACACCGGTGCAATCTATTTATGGATTTTTTTTCATATTTTTAGACCAATTTTTGGCTGAGTTATGGCCCTTTTTCCCTGTTGCATAAAATGGCGCAGTACCAGTTTCGGCCACCAGGGGGCAGTGCACGTGCAGTACCAGTTTCGGCCACCAGGGGGCAGTGCAAGTGCTGTACCCGCTAGGGGCATGAGTACCGGTACACCAACCCAAGAAGAAGAACGTTTCCAGCTCCTGTGCAAGTAGCGAGGACCTTCTCCTCCTGTGCCCGAAAAAACGCTCCTCTGCTCGGACTGATTCTGTCTGCCTCTGGGCTGGAGGTAGCTTCTGTTAGCTCTGTTTGTTTGCTGTTTGTTAGCAAGATAAGTCAAGAACCACTCAGCGGATTTTTCTGAAACTTACAGAATGGAATCACAGTGTGGACGTTTACAAGTGAGTACCTTTATTAGATGTTTGAGATAAAAAAATAAAAAAACGATCTTTTTGTAGCATGTAGCTTCGAGTGTTAGCTTCTGTATTTGTTATAAATAACATCGAATCCACTCGGTGTATATTTATTTCTGCTTACAGAGTAATTATAACACTCCAATGTACTTAACTATGTCCTGGATGAATCATTTGAGATGAGATTCGATTTTTATTCGTGTCAGAGGCGGGCATGGTCTCGTGTTGGCCTTCGTTTTATGTCTGTGTACTTCTGTTAACGTCATAAATGGCTTCAAAACCACTCGGTGTATATTTATTCTGCATACAGAATGCAATTATAGGAGCTTTAATGTACGTTACTATGGCCTCGAGAAAACATTTGACATAAAATTCAATTTTTTATTCATTTTCTGAGAGACGGACTCCTCTCGTTTTTAGCTTTGTTAGCTTCTGGCAGACATTAGCAGCAGAGCTAAACACTCGGTCCATATTGCCGGGTTGACTCAGCGGTCACGCGGTGCGTCAGCGGTGGATGACGCGTTACGTCGGCGGTGACGTAGGTGCGACCTATACACCCGTGCGACCTATTTATGGATTTTTCCAATTTATTGATAAATATTGGACACTGCGACCTATACAACGGTGCGACCAATACAACGGAAAATACGGTACATCCCGCATCCATTTGTGTGTGGTTGTGACCATGCATAAGTGAATAAGGCTTCTTTAATAGAACATTCAATAGCGACTGTGAAGCATCAGAGATCCGCCCCCAAGACCCGAGGCAGACATAAGAGGGACCAGAGCCCAAGACCCCAAGAAGGACCCCGAGCGCAGAGCCCCCAGGGCCACCCAAACAGGACGAACCATTCACCCACCCCCCAGATCCGATCATAGGGGAAAACCAAAAGATCCCCACCAGCGACTACACATAATGACCTCCCGGGGCCAAAAGCGACATGTTCACAGGCCCCCACCGGAACCCGTTGCACCGACGTAGCCCCAGGCCTAGGCACCAAGGCCCGGGCACCGGGGACGCTCACCCCTCAGGCCACGGCCCGAGACGACCAGAGGACCCGAGCCCCACCAGGCAGCCACCAGGCCAAGCCGACACACGCCCAAGTGCCCAACCCCGACTCTGAGGGCCCCAAGCGCGCCGACAGGCAAGGGCACACCCCACTAGGGGGCCACGCGCTAGAGGAGTCAACCCAATTCAAGATGGCCACCACAAGTAAATGACACTTGTCAGCACATAAATTATGATAATGCAGTGAATTTGAGAGATTTTACCTTGAAACTTGATGTAGTAGTAGCTGAGACTCATTCATAACACATACCATACCATACCATAACATACCTTACCATACCATTTTATTTATAGAGCACTTAAAACTGCAACAAGGCCAACCAAAGTGCTGTACAAACAGAAAAATAGGCAATACATAAAGCAACATACAAAATGAAGTTAAATAAAAATATAGACATAAAAACGTTGCAGATAATAAATATAACGATTTACCTGTGTGGAGCATGCAGGTTCAAAACACAAATCATCTGGTGTTGAAAGCTACGGAATAGAAGTAAGTTTTTAAACGTGATTTGAAAACCGAGAGGGAGGGGGCCTGCCTGACAAGCAGAGATAACTCATTCCAAAGTCTTGGTCCTGTTACAGAGAACGCCCTGTCACCTCTGCATTTAAGACGAGTTCCTGGAACTGTTAAATGTAACTGGTCTGCTGACCTCAGAGAACGCGGTGGGACATACGGCTGTAGCAAATCAGAGAGATGGTGGGGAGCGAGACTGTTCTGCAATTTGTAGACATACAGGAGTATTTTTAACTTGATTCAAAGGTGAACCGGTAGCCAGTGCAGGGAGGCCAAGACTGGTGTAATGTGCTCTCTTTTGCCTGTACTGGTTAAAAAACGGGTTGCTGCATTCTGGACCAGTTGTAGTCGTGCAATGGTGGTCTGACTTGCACTGACAACTTGCATTGTTGTATGAGGTTGCTCATGTTGTTTTTAATATTTGACCAAAGCAGCTCCAACGCCATCAATTCTCAACAGAATATGATCACAATCATTGAAAGTGTATATACATTTGTTCCAGGAATGCTTTTCTTTTCTGATGATAAATAACATCTCTTATCTGGACAATGGCTGAAAGGGGGGTGGGGGGTGGGGGGGCTGTGGACTATACTAGGACCTTCCCTTAAAATGTATGTGCTATGCTGTGGTAGGTTTTTGGATGCCTCAAATTGTGACCTGTCTAGGACATGGTGTGAGAGATATTCTTTATACTGTCTCTTCTCATGTTCCCTTTCAGTTGGTCTCTCGGTGCAACATACTTGCTATGGAAATTGTGCCCCGCGCGATTACCTGAAGGAATATACTCACGCCTTAACGGCTAGGGGCGTCACTGCCGCGCCAGAGGCCCCGCCCTCTGGGTACTTAAGCGGCTTGCGCCCCACTATCTTTCTCTTTTTGCCTTTCACCTCGCTTATGTAAGGGGCCAAGATGGTGTAGAGGCAGGGCTGCCGACTTGGGACCCGAAGGACCCAGGTTCAAACCCCGGCCACTACACATCTTGGGGTGTCTATGAGTGCACACCTATTTCCCCAGCTCCCCGGGCGCTTTCTATGGCTGCCCATTGCACCACCTGGTGGTGGTTGGGTTAAATGCAGAGACAAATTTCGTCTTGTATGGGAAACATATACAGATGACAAAATGACACATTTATTTATTTAAACTTGAACAACCTCTTTGCGGGACTTCTCTGTTGCTTCATCGCTCAACCAGAGGTGAGCTTTCTCCCTACACAGAGCGCACAGAGAATTATTCCTGTGTACTGCTGGGCTAGCGAAAGCTAGTCCGGCACTCTTCTCTTAACACAGAAGTATTTTCTTCTCCTCTTTCTACAGGTTGCTTCGCTCGACGGCGCTAACTACGCCACACAAAAAAAAGGCTACCTCGCTAACTCCTAGCGAGCTAGCCAGCGAAAGCGACGCGACGGAGGAGACTTTTCAATAAAAAAGAAAGAAGATTCTGGAAGGATTTGCTCGCCTCATCTCGGACATGCCTCCGGAGAAAGGAAAACGAAAAGCGAGACTTCCAAGGAAAACCAACGGGACGGCGAGCCCAACTTCGCGTGCCTGTCCCACCGGATGTGGCTTTTCCTTCGCAGCAACGGACACCCACGAGGCCTGTCCAGTCTGCTTGGGTATGCAAAATCAGCGCTGGATACGCCCGACTTTTACCCACACTGCAACCTCATGATGGATACGGTGCTGCGGAATCGGATTGACCTCGTTGCCAAAGCCATGAGCTCTTAAGCGACAGCAGCGAACGCGGAAACCAGGAGCCCCTCACTCCTACGCCAGAGTTGGAGAACATGGCTCTACATGACAGCACACGTGTCGAATGGGGCGACAGCCCTGACGTGTTGGCTCCCATGGTGGACCTAACAGTCGAATTCGACACCCGGGGCATTATGAACGAGGACGAGATCTCGATTTCAGCCTCGGGCGAATTTTCAACGGAGGAGGCAGACGTGGAACTGGAGGATCAGGGTGAAGATCTCTCCCAGACCCCAGTACCTGTGTTCCCGGAAACTGACTTTTCCATCCCTGCTCTGTTCGACTTGTGCCACAGAGCAACGGACGCACTGCACATCCCATGGCCTGAACCTCCGCCTCGCCAACAGGTCACAAGGCTGGCAAGAAACTATTTTCACTCGAAGCAGCAAGCCGCCACAAGGCAAAAGATGCCCGTGTTCCCGGACTTTCTGACAGTACTAACGCGCACCTGGACTCAGCCACGAGCCCCTATGCTTCTCCCCCTCTCACAGCTCCTCGACGTGGATAGGATGGATGAAGTGGGAATAGCTAATGCGTCTCAGATTGAGGACACACTAGCGTCTCACCTGGCTCCTAGATCATCAGGAGCAAAACCAACTCTCCCCAGCAAGGCTTGTCGAGCTTCAGCGTCTCCTCTCGAGAAATGCTACAGGCTCAGGGACTCGCGGCATGCGCCATGAATGCGTCCGCGTTAATGCAGGCTTACCTAGCGGAAAAGCTGCAAAAACTTCACAACGGACAAGCAGGCGGCTGCCGACTTGCTGGATGAAGCCCGCAGAATAACAGACTTTGTACTCCGTATGATGGGGACAGCCGCTGTTGCACAGGGCAGGGGGATGGCGGAAGTGGTCATCGCGATCCGCCACCTCTGAATGACTCTGACGGATCTCCCAGAGGGACAGAAGGTGCCTTTTCTCCACCACTCGATAGAGCCGGCGAGATTATTCGATAAAGCTTTGGAGCGAATTCAGACCAAGCTGGACCAAAGATGCAGACAGGCGGAAGCTCTCCGGGTGGGCATCCCCCGGAGAAGCTTCGTCCCCCCAAGGGATTCTGCTGGTAGCAGACCTGCACAGTCTTGGCACCACTCAGCAACCCATGCCCTACCGCAGAAGTGGCCAGCATACAAGGAGGAGCACAGGCAAAGACCCCCACAGGGACCACCTCGTACCGAGCATGCATGGAGCAAAAACAGGTTTGTCCCCTGCCAGGCGACCAAGCACAGGGCCTTCTCGGCGAATCGTGACAACAGACAGAAACGTGCCTGATGAATCAGGTCCACGTTTTCACATTACAGGGTCACCCACCCACGTGGTAACGGGAATGATCCCTTCATGTCCAGACTTTACTTGTAACACAGTACAATCACCTGGTTTATTTACAGCATGCACAAATCATGCTTTTTCTGCTGCGAGTGACATAAAATCATGTACGTCATTGCACATAAGCACGAATAAAGTTCATGAAACAGCTCCTCTCTGTTTTATCGACCAAAAAACAACAAAAAAAACAACAACAACAACACAAATCAGGTCTTTCTGACCTGGAAGCCGTCATAAAGAGAGAGGGCCTTTTTCCCTCTCTCTCTCACGGCCCACGGGGTATTAGCATAATTGATAAACCCCAGCAGAGTGCCTCTGTAATGAGCAGACACAGAGGCATCTGCGAACACCCCCCCATACCTCTCAGGAAGACAGGTGGGGAGGGTCACATGCTCAAGCCCTAGATCCATTGTGAACAATGGGAGAGCCAATACACTAACCAGACGATCACGTGACATGTCCGCACCTCAGAGAGGCGAGCGGACAGAGTCTGACAACAGAGTGGCTACATCAGACACCCTCAGGCAGCCACATTCACACCTCCACAACAATGACTGTCTTCAGCCTGTTGTGGATGAAAACATGTCAGAGCCGAATCAGATTTCTCTTCCTGTTTTCCAAGAGGGACTGAACTCTTTATCATCAAATAATCTAAAGTCTACCAAGCCAAAAGGAACACCTCCACGCTCTCACGGGGCAGCTGATCCTTTATCATTAATGAGGGACATGCAATGCTTGAGCAGCACTCAGACAACATGTATCCTCCCGTTGTGTGCTGATCCGAAACTGCCTTCAAAAATAATTCCCCCAGAGGGGGACACAAGGACCTCGGTCGGTTTACCTGGTGCCAACGCTCCATTAAAGCCAAGGACCAGTAAACTGGACCATCCCAGGGAACGGATTGGAGTTAGGAGATCTGCTTGTTTACATAACTCGCAGTCTCACAACAGGACTCCAAATTTGGAAGAGGAAAATATATTTTCCGCTCCAAACCTGTCGAATAAAGTTGACAGGTTACATCGGCCCTCAATTAACCCTGAACAGGGTAACTTAGGAGCACACCAGCAGGGAGGCCTTTATAATCTGGTTGACGCCCAGAGGTTAACAGCCTCTGTGTCACCAGAAGGGGCAATACAACCACTTAGGCCAGGAACTGCCAAAAGCCTCAGCTTGTTGGCTGAAAAGAACAGGTTGATGGCCAGGCTTGCCAGAAAATGTGGTATTGACTATACAAAATGCCTGTGCTGGTTCAACACAATCTTTATACGCACAAAAGTGCCACATTTTTGAAGCCTGGTGCTCAGAAAGAAATAATATTTCTTATTCATGCGACTTGGCTCAACTCCTGACTTTCCTTCAGGATTTACTGGAAAAAGGTCGTTCTTATTCAACGATTAAAGTTTTCCTATCAGCAATTTCAGCCTGTCACGAAGGCTAGGGATACAAGACACTCGGAGCACATCCAATCATAATAAGATTTATGAGGGGTGTCTTTCGGACTAAACCACCCAGCAGGACCCTGACCCCTGGTTGGGATCTTGGCCTGGCCCTAGGGGCTCTCTGTGACCCTCCATTTGAGCCACTGAGCAAGGTTAAGATAGATTTACTATCTTATAAAACTGCTCTACTCCTGGCTCTTTGCTCGGCGAAGCGCGTGGGTGACCTCCATGCACTGTCTGTACATCCAATGTGTACCTGATTCGCCCCTGACGGGTCAAAGGTCACACTAAGGCCTAATCCCGCATACACTCCCAAGGTCTTGACTCTGAACCATAGGAGTCTAGATTTTGATCTCTTCTCCTTTCCACCTGCCCCTGTCATCACTCAGGAACAGGAAAGGCTACAGGCTCTCTGCCCAGTGTGGGCTTTACACACCTACATGCAGAGAACAGCCGAATGGAGGAAAACAAACCAACTGTTTGTCTGCTTTGCAGCACCTGCTTTCGGGAGAGCCCTTTCAAAACAACGCCTCTCACATTGGGTGACTGAGGCCATTAAAAGGGCCTACAGCAGCAAAGGTCAACTGGTACTCTTTGGAGTGCATGCTCACTCCACTATGGGCTTGGCCACTTCCTGGTCATTATTCAAGGGTGTACCAGTCGCAGACATCTGTGCTGCTGCGAACTTGAGCTAATTAAATACTTTTGCAAAGCATTACAGTTTGGATGTTACTACGGGTGACGTCACTCAGGCTGTCCTTTCTAACACACAGTAGAAAGTAGCCTTGAGGTGCCTGTTGGTCAAAGGCAGACGTTCACTCTAGCATGCATTTTACTGAGCATTTCAAGGGCGTGAATGGATTACGTTCCCATAGCAAGTATGTTGCACCGAGAGACCAACTGAAAGGGAACTGAAAGTTATGCACCATAACTCATGTTCCCTGAAGGAAGGGAACGAGGTGCAACATAGCTGGCCCTTTTCAATGCTGAAAGCTCGGTGAAGTGCAACTTTGGAGAAAGATGGAGGGGCGCAAGCCGCTTAAGTACCCAGAGGGCGGGGCCTCTGACGCCCCTAGCCGTTAAGGCGTGAGTATATTCCTTCAGGTAATCGCGTGGGGGCACAATTCCCATAGCAAGTATGTTGCACCTCGTTCCCTTCCTTCAGGGAACATGAGTTATGGTGCATAACTTTCAGTTTTCTTCCCTTTTATCATCTAAGCAAAAATATTATTCTGAATAAGAATAAGAGGGCCGTGCTTATAGTAGAAGCTTCATGCACTCCGCCCAGCTTTCGGACGACTGTACATACATGTAGTGGGCATGACCGTGTCCACTTTGATACACCTGTGTATTTTTGAACTGTTCCAGAGATGACCTTTACTGACCTCTCAGTAAAGCAAGACATTTACTACAAATTATTCCATTAGTTGTAATCTGAGAACATAGTCACCAAAAGAGACTATTTCTATCTTTGATTTTATTCTAATGTAATCAAAAGAATAACTTTTGTCATTTTCATGATATATGTTATATGCTGTTATTCTTTAAATGTAGACCATTACTGTGTTACTTGACCATATAATGTGTCAGAGTTTTGAAGGAACCAGGGAGTTCAGAGTCTGCTGGGAACTTCAAGGGATGTGAACTTTTCCCAAAGAGCTGGATGGACGTTTAGTCACACGCTAAGGACACGTCATCCAGTTAAGGACTAATAACATGCTGTTATGAGTCCACTTCGAACGAGCGTAAGCTCAAAACTTTGTTTATTCCTTCCTGGAATAAGTTTATCTTGAAGTCAACCAGTAGCTGACATATTTTCTGATGATCGAAGCGGATCCGAGGAGACGTTGAAAACGTAAACGAGAACCGGCTCGGACGTGCTGGACCTGCAACGATTCTGTACGCCTGAAAGGCTGGTGTCATCTCTTTATCAGACTCGTCGTCGAAGGTAAAGAGCTGTTTACAAACGTACCTGGATTTCAGCAGAAATCGGATGGGAAGTGTCACTTCTGGTAACATGCTCAAGACAATTTCCTTTAAACCATCTCTCCATCTTTCCTCCTATCTCCTTTCCCTCAATTCTAAGCTGGAAACTATTTAAGTCATAGAGCCACAGACTAAATATAATGACATCCTGTATTTATGTCTGTTGTGTTGCAATTTAAATGTGCTGACGTGTTAAATTGCAAGAAAGTGAAATCATGTCAATCAAGTGTAATGATGTTGATTTTAGTTGATTTATTATAAATAAATGGTAGTGTCTCCTGGCATACCAAGCTAAAGTCAACGTTCTCTGTCACTTAATGGCTTTATTTATTTATCCATCAGAAAGATCACATAAATATTGGGTAAACTGAAAAAGAAAGAATCCGTGAAATTACTGTTCAATCTGAATGAGTAAATTAATTAAGGTAAAGAGGTCAGTATTAATATTGACCTCCTCATAATCCTTTACATACATGTTCTCGTTGTATCTCATGCAATGACAATAAAGCTTATTCTGATTCTGATTCTATACTATACTTTATATCAGCAGCTATCTAAAACCAGCACTGCTCTTGACAGCATGTTGTGGTTAAAGTACTCAATGCCAAGTGTTTTTTATCTTTCTAATTTTTTTTGTCAAGTGACAGTGTGGTTCAGATGATGCAGTAGCACATGTAAGTATTTCATAGTCAAAATGTTTAAGATAACATTGCCCTCACCTTGTGCCTGACAATGTGACTGTGTATCGGTCAGAGTGATGGACAGGCACATAGACAGACAAAATTGTGTGCCAGAGAGGCACTTATCTCATCCAAAAGCTTTTTTCTTTCTTCTTGACATTACAGATATATTTTCTTCACACCTAATATCACTGATTACAATTGGGGAGTTAATCATTTTAATGTTAGACCCTAAAAAAGTCTGTTGCCACCTTTATGTGAAGTTCAGTCTATTCCTATTTAAATGAATGCATTTGGAAAAATAAAAAGCTGTGAAACAAATGCACTTTTAGAGAATAAATTGTGTTTAAAATACAAACAATTGAATAAATGCAAAAAAACCTTGAAAAAAACTAACATTTGTTGTTTTAAGCATATTGTGTTCAATGAAAGTTCCAGTTTTTATGCTTGTTACAGTAAATATACAACAGTAAATGAATTCATAATTTTTGTTTTTATAAATCCTTATTAACTTTTATTTTTGCCTTTATTGTCAATGCAAAAATAATTTCATATCGCCTGCTTCCTTTCCTGCCAGTGTTTAAAACTAAAATTATCCTATGATGGGACAGGATGGCAATTCTTGAGAGATGGGTTAGTGCTCAGAGTATGTTTTGGTCATGATACTCAGCTGTCATCACAAATTCACTAGATGTAAAAATTACAGTTATAGCCATTTTGCCTTGGCTAGTCACAATTAGCTGTGGCTACCATCTTGATGCTGGCTGACTCTAAAAGTTGTCAGTTATAGATTTCATGAAATTCAATGAAACCACTCCTTTGGTTCATGAAATATTTTGCTAACATGTCGACTCCAACCGTTATTACCATTGTTTTAGACAAAGATGGAACGTGATATATGTGCTCAAATTATGCTGCAATTCTAGAATCACACCCCACCCCCACCGTATTCTGATGTATTTTAATGTGTTTTTAAACATCCATGTTTACTTATGTAAGTAAACACTTGGGCGGCTGTGGCGTAGTGGTAATGGCAGTCGTCCCCCGATCGGAAGGTTGGCGGTTCGAATCCCGGTTCCTCACACCATGTGTCGTTGTGTCCTTGGGCAAGACATTTAACCCCGAGTTGCTCCCGGTAGGACTGGAAAGCGTCTTGCATGGCAGACTACCGCTACCGGTGTATGAATGTGTGTACGAATGAGTGGGTGGCTGGTGCTGTAAAGGGCTTTGGGGCCCCTCATAGGGGACTGGAAGGTGCTATATAAATAAGCTCCATTTACCATTCAATAACTATTTTAGAGATCATGGCATAACAAGATGTAGTCTGGCCAGCGTGACTCCTCCTGTCACGCATCCTGTTGGAGGAAAAAGGGGTGGAGCTCCTGCAGGTAGGGGACGTTTACCTTTCGGACAAATTGAGGTTGTTGATTGGTCAGTTGCTGACAAGCCTACTGGATTGATTGACAGGTGGCATCAAGAATCCGACTTGTGCAACAAAAAATATATAAATAAATAAATTCAAAAGATTTTACCGGCCCGTTTAAGTGTGTCATAATTTATTCCATATTTATTCCAAATTTATTCAATATTCTGGTAAATCTAAGGTTTGAAAACTGAGTTTCCTTACAAAATCATGATGGTTTCTTGATTTTTCAGGGGAGCTGAGTTAAAATTTAGAGGAGCTTGAGCACCCCCCAAAAAGGGCCAAAATTGCCACTGTTGTGTATTATTCTATAAGCTACTGTAGTACTCAGTGTGTATCCAATAGTTCTCAGTCGGGTCATCTGGACAGTTTATTTTTCGTAGAACCGTTTCACCCTCCATCTGGAGGGCATTGTCAGTCAGAGGAGTTCCAGCAAACTGTTTTCCCACCAAGCAGTAAACAACTTAAGAGGACCAACCATTTTGCTGGAGCCAAGATGGATTTGGTACCTGGATTACTGAGCATGAACTTTCTTGTCTTGAACCACTTTGGCTGTGGCTGCCTGCCTGGGAGGAGTCGACGAGGGACAGGACGGCCTCCAGAAACCATCTTGGCTCCAGCAAACTGGTTGGTCCACTTAAGTTGTGTACTGCTTGGTGGGGAAACAGTTTGCTGGAACTCCTCTGACTGAAATGTTTCTATAAAAAAAGAAACTGTCCAGATGAATTATTGGATTTGGTACCTGGATTATTGAGTATGAACTTTCTTACTCAGTGTTTAGATTCAGTGGCCACTTTCTAAATATTTTATGAGATATTTTGCTAATAGACAGCCCCCCCCCCCCACACACACACATCCCATAGACACAGTCCTAAATAAACACACTAACCAAATTTTGCTTTAAAGAAGAAATGTATCTAAGTTAAAATAGTAATTTGTACATTCAGAAATAAAGCGAAATATTTAACAGGTGTTTATTTTTTAAAAATAAAAAAATTTGGGCAGCCACATATTTATAAAAACAGAGTCATTGCTGGTGTTTTTCTTTTTTATATATTCTCAGACAACTGAATGAATGACTAGTTTTGGAAAAACACAAGTCACTGTGGAAATAATTATATCGTAATGATCGTGTTAAATAGAAAAATGCAGAAATTCAGCATCAGACACAAACAGATTAATTTTATGCTTTGGGTCTGTTTTTCTTTCGTTTAGGAGTCTGGCTGGTGCCAGTCAAGCTGTAATCTCAACGGTGCCTGAAACAAATCTTGTTATTGATTCCTGCTTCTCTCCCACTGATTTCAGATAGAAATCTGTGTCCAAGCTCCTCGTGGCTGCAGAGTAGCAGCGAGCATGTGTCTGATAAAAGACAGAGATTGATGACAGAGGCATTTTTGTAGTTATTGAAACAGGAAAAAAACAACTGATTTTATAAATATTTAATAGTATAAGTCCTTCTGATAAATCAAAATGTGACAGGAGTATCTTATTCCTTGCTTTGTTTATGCAGTGTGACATGGACAGCACAGCAGTGACCATCAGCACTGTGCTTCAGTTCTGAAGTAAATGAGCATCATTTGATGATCTGAGAAGGCTGTCACATCTTACTATGTCATTTAATTTAAAAAGAAATGTTAAATTAGTTCAGAGGCCATCTTCAAGGTCTTCCACTGTTCCACGTTATTTACTACCTGTGTGGTGTGTTGGTGAGGTATGTGGCCTCATCTCTCTCTCACCCAGTAGGAGGAGCCAGCGAGGTGCTCCCCAGGTTTAGCGAAGTGAAGAAGAAGAAGTGTTTGTGTGTGTAAATTCATTCATTCTGTTTCTGGTTTTGACGCTCGAAGGATTAAAGGCAACTGCTTGCAGATCAGTTTGTTTCTCCTTCTTCACACGCTACAGTGGTGACCCCGACGTGAATTATGTCAAGATCAGAAGAGGATGTTGTTTCTTCGTCGGACCCCGCAGCTGCGACGTCGGCCCAGCTGTTGCAGCCGACCCCAGCCGACTCTGTTTCCGCAGCGAGTGTTAAGCTCCCGGAGTTCTGGCAGAGCGACCCGGTTTCGTGGTTCCAGCACATCGAGGCACTCTTTCGCCTCCGAGGCGTGAACGCAGATGAAACCAGGTACTTCTTGGTCGTGTCGGCTCTGGATATGCAGTCAACCCGCAAAGCCATGCCGCTGCTGCGCGACCCGCCACACGTGGGCAAATATGGCGCCCTCAAAGAGTTTCTGCTTCGAAGGTACACTTTGACTTCAACTGAGAGGGCTGATAAACTGCTATCGCTGCCGGGTTTGGGTGACGGCACGGCTGTGAACATGATGGACAAAATGCTGTCGCTACTTGGTTCAGACGACGGGGGTTTCCTTTTCCCTCACATTTTCCTGCGCCAGCTTCCGTCGCAAGTGAGGGCTACTTTGGCCAATTCCCCTTGTTTATCTACCGGTGATTACCGGGGTTTGGCGGAAGAGGCGGACCGGGTCCTGCTGGCTACCAGACGGTTCACGGTGCAGAGTACATCGGTGGAGCCGGAGCAGATGGAGATGGAGGAGCCAGCGGCGGTTTCAGCTGTTGGCGCGCGAACTCGGCGGGGGAGCTCCCTTTGTTTCTACCACCGGAGGTTCGCAAACAAAGCTAAGCGCTGCATCCCACCATGTGCATGGGTGTCGGGAAACGAGGAAGCCGGCGCTCAGTAGCAGCTGTGGGCGCTGGCGAGCGAGGTGAGCTGCTCTTCGTCACAGACTCCCTGTCAGGACGTCGTTTTCTGGTTGACTCTGGTTCCCAGAAGAGTTTGGTCCACCCTGTTGGACCTGAATTAGCAAGCCGAGGCAGTGGCCCACTGCTAACTGCTGCTAACGGCTCTCCCATTGGAACTTTTGGCACTAGACGGGCAACAGTTTCTTTCCATGGTCGTGAGTTTGAGTGGGATTTTGTTGTTGCCTCAGTGACTGTTCCTATTATCGGTGCAGATTTTTTATGTGCTCATGGACTGTTAGTAGATGTTGCTAACCGCAGACTTATTGACGCTGTAACTTTTGCAACTTTCCCTTGTGTGTCTGGGGGGGCTGGGCCGCTAACTCATGCTAATGTTTTAGTTTCAGGAGATGTTTTTCAAGGTTTGTTGGCAGAATTCCCCTCTCTAACTACACCTGCTTTTTCCTCTTCAGAAACTAAACACGGGGTCGAGCATTTCATCCCTACTACGGGACCGCCTGTTTTCGCACGTGCACGCCGCCTCGACGCTGTTAAACTGGCCATCGCTAAAGAGGAGTTTGGTACCATGGAGAGGTTGGGTATTGTTAGACGCTCTAACAGCCCGTGGGCCTCCCCCCTTCACATGGTACCAAAAGCAGACGGGTCGTGGCGCCCATGTGGCGATTTTCGCCGTTTAAATAACGTGACGACGCCTGATCGCTACCCCATTCCGCACATTCAGGACTTTTCTGTTCGGTTGTCGGGTGCTTCCATTTTTTCTAAGGTGGATCTGGTGCGCGGCTACCATCAAGTCCCAGTGCAGTCCAGCGATGTACCTAAAACTGCAGTAATCACCCCCTTTGGGCTTTTTGAGTTCCTCCGCATGCCGTTTGGACTAAAGGGGGCAGCACAGACTTTTCAAAGGCTGATGGACTCCGTGTTACGTGGCCTCGATTTTGTGTTTGTCTATCTGGACGACATTTTGGTGGCCAGCTCGTCAACCGAGGAGCACCTGTTGCACCTGAAAGAAAATTTTCAGCGCTTGGATGCACATGGCTTGATCATTAATCCGGTTAAGTGCCAGTTTGGTTTACCGGTGATCGATTTTTTAGGTCATCGAATTTCCGCGCAGGGTGCAGTTCCATTGCCTGCCAAGGTGCAGGCGGTGGCAGAGTTCCCACGTCCTCTGGTGGTTAAAAAGTTGCAGGAGTTTTTGGGCATGGTGAACTTTTACAACAGGTTCATTCCCAATGCAGCCCATCTCCTGCAGCCTCTCTACGAGGCCCTGCGCTCGAGGAAGGCGACTGACACAGTGGTTTGGACCCCGGACCGGATCACTGCTTTTGATGGTGCTAAGTCCGCGTTAGCTAGTGCGGCACTCCTAGCCCATCCAGATTCAGAGGCCCCGATTGCGTTGACAACTGATGCTTCGGATATAGCTGTGGGGGCCGTTGTAGAGCAACGCGTTGGCGACGCATGGCAGCCGTTGGCATTTTTCAGCCGTAAATTGCGGGACTGCGAGCGCAAGTACAGCGTTTTTGACCGCGAGTTGTTGGCGCTATTCTTAGCTACACTAATTGCAATGTCTAAAGTTTCGGAGCCCTGGTTAGCGCGTCAGCAACGGCACTTGGCGGCCATTTCAGAGTTTACAACGGACGTCCGCCATGTGGCTGGAAAATCCAACTCAGTGGCAGACTGTCTGTCACGGGTGCTCGTTTGTCCTGTGCTCCTCGGGGTAGATTTTTCTGCCATGGCCGCTGACCAGCCGGGAGACGCTGATATAACTGCCCTTCGTGCCGGCGTTTCAGGGCTTAAGCTAGAGGAGGTCAAATTGGGAGAGGGCGGTCCTTTGATCCTATGTGACGTTTCCACAGGCCGGACACGCCCAGTGGTTCCATCAGGTTGGCGTCGCCGCATTTTTGACTCTGTTCACTCTCTCTCGCACCCAGGTGTGCGCGCGTCTGTGAAACTAGTCAGCGCACGTTTTGTGTGGCCTGGTTTACGCAGAGAGGTGAGGAGTTGGGCAGCGGCTTGCGTGGCTTGTCAGCGTGCCAAGGTGCACCGGCACACTAAGGCACCACTGGAACCATTTCCCATTCCAGCCAAGCGTTTTGACCACGTGCATGTGGACTTAGTTGGTCCCCTGCCCCCATCACGGGGTTTCACACACCTGCTTACAGTGGTCGACCGCACAACCAGGTGGCCGGAGGTCGTTCCTCTTTCTTCCACAACTACCTCCGACGTGGCTGGTGCGTTCCTCTCCACTTGGGTTGCCCGTTTTGGTGTGCCCTCGGACATCACTTCAGACAGAGGTCCCCAGTTTATTTCAGGGCTCTGGTCCGAGATGGCGCGCTCCTTGGGGGTGCAGGTGCATCGCACTACCGCCTACCACCCTCAGGCTAACGGGTTGGTTGAACGTTTCCATCGGTCTCTTAAGGCGGCGTTACGTGCTGCGCTAACAGACGTTGGCTGGGTGGAGCGTTTGCCGTGGGTGCTGCTTGGGTTGCGATCAGCTCCTAAGGAGGACCTCAACGCTTCATCAGCCGAGTTGGTTTTTGGTCAGCCTTTACGAATCCCAGGGGAGTTTTTGTTAGACGCTGCCGCTCCGCGGTTCCCCGAAGCGGTGGACCCCCATTCGCAGAGTAGTCTTTTGGTTCCGGGTCCTGTGCACCATTGTTTCCCGCAGGCGTTTGTGCCCACAGCACTCCGGTCTGCCCGTTTTGTTTTTGTGCGACGTGACGCCCACCGTTCGCCCCTTCAGCCTCCGTATGACGGGCCGTTTCGGGTGCTCGAAAGAGGCGCGAAAAGTTTTGTTTTAGACATGGGTGGGCGTAGAGAGC
>JBBPBX010034043.1:0-32879 GCA_038048925.1 Garcialebias charrua
GAAGAAAATGGATGGATGGATGGATGGATGGATTATATAAAAACAACTACTGTATTAAACTTTGGATTTTGTTTCTGCCTACCGTAATATCTGGTGAAAATACATTTCATAAACAATATTAGACATACAACCTTACCATCTACATTTTAAAATTGTGTAATAATATTATGATCACAGTTATATTAGTTGCAGTGCAAACCATAAAATAATCTTGACATAAATACAGTTTCCCCTTACTTACCTTGTTTCCAAAACCTGAATGGGAGTCTCCCCAAATTCACTTCTGAGACCTTCCCCAAAGTCATCATCTCTGCATAAAAACATATAATGTAGTTCAAACAATAATCAGATATTCTTTTCAACACATTTATCACACAATGACAAATTTATCTAACATATCAAAGCATTTAGGATGATTTAAAAAATAGCATCAAACAGCCATCTTCCATCCTGTTCTGCTGCTAGAAGTAAAATTTGAACTTTTTACGCTCTCCTTTCATCCTGCTTCACTGCAGGCTCATGTCCGCAGCAGACAACAAACTCGTCCTCCCCACCGCAAGTTTTACAGATTTTATTCCAAAAATTAATGATTTTTGAGGCCCTTTATACAGGTAAACGTCCAAAGAGGTTGAGATGTATGCATCAACAACATATATTGTGTAGTACAACTAACAGACTTTTCGATTATGAACACCAAATGATCAGCAGACAATATGCTAATTGCTAGTTGTTGTGATCAAGCCTCTCTTACACAGACAGCGCATTTACAGTTACTTTCATCATATCTGCTTGCTGATCCACAATACAATAAGTTAGGATAACTAAATGTACGTATCGAAACAATACTGAGGTTGAATGAGTTAGCTGCTGCCATTAGCATCACGTCAGCTGTAGGCCGGAAAACGGTTTTAGCCTGTTGTAGATAATAACATGGCATTTGCGCTATCACATGATTCAAGCAAAGACACTTACTTTTCAAGCAGGGAAGTTGCTAACTCTGCATCGCTTGGCAATCCTTTGAGCACTCGAAGCTCTCGCCACCTCCGCCATCTTGAAACAGCTACTGTTTGAGACGGGAGCGTGCCCGGCTGCTGCGCGCAGCCGCTGGGAGAGGCGGGGGGAGGGCGGGGGAAGCTCGTTCATGAAAATAACTCTGTTTTTATTGGCTGGTCAAAAACGGCCCGCTCTGGTTTTTATAAATGCTATTTTAACCACCGGGAGACGCCAGAGGAATATAGTATTTCTCAAAGATTACCTGTTTACCATCACTCTGTCAAAAAATAGTGACAGAGAGAAGAAATATGTTTATAAAAAAAGCTACATACTGCAACTTTAATTAACAGCTAAATCACCCTTCCAGTGTCAACCTTTAGAAGTTTTACCGCTGTTATAAATGACAATTTATAAACTTTATTGTTGCTAAAAAATACTTGAACATTAAAAACCACATGATTGGTAATAATACAGGCAAACTGCCTGTTCTAGAGAAAGCAGCTTTTATATTTCATAATTATTTTTATGCCGTATGTCCTTCCTGACGCAACCACAGACTTCTGTGTGAAGCAGAGAGCTGCTATCTAGGGCTCCCGGAGGAACAGATGGTGGGGGTTAAGGGCCTTGCTCAAGGGCCCAGAGTGGAGCAAATGAGGGTGGAAGCAGGTGTGTTTCACCATTCCCACCCACATGGTGTTGTCAGTACCGGGAGTTGAACCGGCGATCTTCCGATCACAGGCCCACCTTCTCTAACCTCTGTACCACCACTCCTACAATAATGATTTAATACCGTGTAGGATTTAAATTTGCAGATATTTATGATGAACTACAAACACCTAAAACTGACTCCTTCAGAGAGATAACATTTGGAGGTTTTGGAAAATAAAAAAAATCACATGTTAAACAGACACACACCTTTGTTATAGTTTTGTTCAAAGATGCCTATTGTAGTATCCTGATGCATGTTCTATAATCCAGGTAGGAAAAAAAAAAGTTAAGTCTGGTACTCTGGACGTTTATTCAATGTTTTGTTTTTTGAACCCGTCCAGAGGACCCTCTCCAGCTAATATACTGTAGCACAGGGGTCACTAACCTTTTTGAGACTGAGAGCAACTTCAGTGGGACAAATTTGCATGGCTCAACTGTAATTATAGTATTAATAATAATAAATTTACACACGTGAATACATGGCTGCCTGATCACATCTGATCAGTATTATTAAAGACTCCACACAATGATTATCAGTAAGGATTTAGCTTGGTAAATATGATAAATTATTATTGATAATCAGTGATTAGAACTCTCAATCGAGAACTTGAATCCTCAGTTTGAATCTTTTTGGGCTCTTCTGTACGACTGTAAATTGTAGCTGTGACTGGGAGTGTGGATGGTTGTTTGTCTCTGTCTGTCTCTCTGATGGACTGGAGACCTGTCCTGGGTGTCCCCTGCCTTCACACAAAAGCAGCTGAGATTGGGTCCAGTCTTAAAGGTAGGGTCTGCGCAGTGTTGCCAGGTGAGAAATGTAGGATTATCGTACTAGGGGAGTAAAATTATCGTATTTTGAGGGAAATTATCGTACACCCGCCATAACCAAAATAACAAGTCTAATGATGCGCTACTCTAGTCTAACAGGCACTCACAGCTTTGTAGCGTCAGTACGGAACAGATTCATCAACAGCCCCACAGTTGCGTTAATGTGTCCTCCGTAAACAATGACGGGGTGGGATGTGGGAACTAATGAGCCAAATCATGAGACCCGGAGGCCACCTATTGTTAGGAAATTGACATAGCACCAGGTTTAGTTTTTAGTTTTTTTTTTTTTTTTACAAAGAGAAACAGTATTCATGATAACTGAGAAGAAAATAAAGATCTGACTTAACATGTTAACATTTTATTTTTAGAACAACAAAAACCAATGCAGATCTGTTCCTGTCTTTGATTTTATACGTCTACCTTATAATGTTTTGCTAGTTTTTTGATACTTTTTTGATACTTGCTAGTTTTTTGATACTTGTTAAAAAAAAAAAGTATTTCTTTCTTCTTTTTTTTCTCTTTTGTTTTCTATTGTTTATTGTTTAAGGAAATTCTACCATTGCTGTTCATCGTTCTTTAGTTTTAGCAGGTCGCTTTCGTAAATGAGCCATGAGGCTCAGTAAGATTTACCTGACTAAATAAAGGTTGAATGAAAAAACAACATGTCTCTGTCCTCAGAAATGACAACATTTAATAAAATAAAAAAAACTTGTGCAAATGTAAAAGTATCTAATACCAGGTTATAACTTAAAATAAAGGTGCATATATATAACCTGGCTATATAATAACCTGTAAAATTGTCTGGTAGCCAAAATAACAAATTAATAATAAATGATAAATGAACAAACAACAGTCCAAAGGGTACATGGTCCCCCAAGTTGAACTCCAACATCTAATGTTAACAAAAAACCAAGTGGTGTGTAGCTGTAATCGCCCGTCTTCATAAGCTGTCCAGTCTGCATCAGTAGTGTCACGTCTCCACCTTTGGAAGTTTTCTGAATAAAATGAAGAAGAGCAGAGAGGAGACTATTGTTTAAATGAATTACATATTACATTACATGATAAATGACTAGTTACCTGTTCATAATGTGCATGAAATAGTTTAGGCCATCAGCTAGGCTAATTAAATAATTAATTAGGTTTACCTTAAGGTTCAATCTCTAGCTCTGAGTCACTGTCTGAGTCTGCTGCATCCTGCTGGGTGGAGGCAGTCCTTTTCCTGTATAGATTTGATGTTGTCATGGACCGCAGCATTGTGGTTGTTGGCTTAAAACTGGCACATCCACCTGCCATCTTCACACACTCTGATGTGTGCATGAGCCCATTAAGGGTGCCTGTGATAAGTCGGTTTCGTGGTTTTGTTTTGATTAGATTCACCTTGGAAAACACACGTTCACAGGATGCATTTGAATGAGGAACCACTAGTGCATCAAGGACAAACTCTCCCAGTTCCCTGAACACCCTTCTTGCCCCAAAGTCTTCCAAAGTGGAGAGATGGTGCCAGAATTCATCCACAGTCATTGTTTTAGTGTCTTCATTTAGGGTCACGAGAGGCAATCTCCTCCACTGGTCATCGATGGCTTGGAGACGGTCAGCATCGGTTGAGTCAATCAGACGTGGCAATACTTTCACGAGTGGAAATAGAGAGGGATACTCAGCTCGTGCTCTTGAATCAGTTGCTGTGGCAGGAGACAGGCACGTAATGTGGACCAAGACGGTATCATCAAAGTCAAAGCGTTTCTTTATTTCTCCGCAGGCAACCCGGAGAAATTTTTGGCAGCGCACATAGAAATCTGTCAGGGTGGCTGGTGTGAATTTTGACTGCTGGACGTTCTGCATCACTTTTATACCCAGGTACACTGTGTTGAGTGGTAATAACTTTGAGTCATCACTGAAATTGATCCGACTCGGGGCTGTGTGTAAAACGTAATCTCGTTGCATGAAGGTCAGTAGGAGGTCTTTGTAGGTCTCACACATCTTGCTCCTCAGTGATGTAATAACCACACCTTCACTCTGGAAATATTGGTTGAGGTCTATAATTTGGGCAGAACCCACTCCAGAAAGTAGTAATACAGCCGGAGAGACTCATTGTTGAGTGCATGATAAATATTCTCAGCAGCATTCAGTCTAGCATCAATCCACTGGTTAGTGAAAAAAAGCCGGAGGGCTTCCCACTGGGCGGATATCCTTTTGACAACTTCAGTCAGTGACAGCCATCAGGTCTAGGAAGGCTTCAGTATTTTGTGGGGTTCAACATGGCAAAAATCCTGAAATTCACGAAGTTCAGCCACACGTTTAGCACTGTTTTTAAAATAGCCATAGATGTCTCTGGCTAAATCTTCGCACTGGCGAGGAAGCTGCTTGCATGCCTCACTGGCACACAGATGTAGGGAGTGACAGATGCAGCGATGTATGGTGATCCCTGGCAAATCGTTTCTTAGACGACTGGAGACAGAGTTGTGTTGTCCCATCATGGTATTACAGCCATCTGACCCAAACCCCACAATGTTTTTAAGTGGGACGCCTGCCTCCGTGAATGATTTCATCATTTCTGTGTACAGCCTTTCTGCAGTGGCTCCTTCTCTAACTAAATGTCTGTTTTCTTCTGAAAAGATCTGCACCAGCTTCCAAAAGCGGGTATGAACCCTGTTTGTACCCTCATCAAAAAAACGAACCACAACACAGAGCGTTTTGACATTTCCAATGTCTGTTGATTCATCAATCAGGATGCTGAATTTTTTTCTCATCAGGATTTCTGACAGACTCAAAATAGCAGTCACCAATAACATGCTTTGCTATGGCAGTTGCCTTTGTGCGTCCAAGTGACATGTTTTGTGCTGTTTTTGAGTCACTAAATATGTCCTTGATGACGTCCACCAGATGGTCTGTGGCCCTCATTGCGATGTTGTGCTCTGCTAAAAACCCTGCCAGCTTGACCTCTGCTGACTTTACTGCTGTTTCCAGCTTCTCCTTTTCTGATGTTCTTTGCAAGCATTGAATTATGGATTTTTGTGCTGGTGCTAGATTTTTCTCTTTCTCTGTGTGTTTTTGGGATTTGCTGTGGTTTTTTAATACCGTTATTTCGGCCACCAGCTCTGTGTTGCAGCAACGGCAGAAAGCTTTGCTCTCCGAGCAAGAAACAGGTCTCACCCACACGAATAGACTCTCCCACTCTTTTCTATAGCTTTGTGGGCGGTGCTGCTTAAGGCCGAGATACACTTGAGTGTCCTCACGATACGCCTATACGCAACGTACATACGCCAAGGCAAAAGCGTAGCCCCGCAGGGCACATACGCGCAAAGCTTTTTTTTTACGTCCGCGTGCGCGATGCGCGGTGTCTGACCATAAACTTCCCCGGCGCCGGACTGTTTTGTATGTTACACAAATGAAATAAATTCCCCTTCTTTATCGCTGATCGGGCCTTTTCTTTTGTTTTTTTGCCTAAAGTCAAGTAATCACTTCTTCCTCCGTTCACTCCATGAATGAAATGAATGAATTCAGGTCCTACCTGGGTGCGCGATGTTTTAAATATCCCTGGTGGGCTGTGTGCTGCAGGAAAAGCACTCCCTGTTATTATTTTTTATTTCTGAGAGAACTTTTTATAACGTATGAAACCGGGATAAATGCAGCACACGAAGCTTCAAATAGAAGGGGTTCTTTATTCTCAAAAATAAACTATTCCCTCTGAGTTATGTATAAAAAAAACAAGAAAAAGTCCGTGTTTCGAACGGCAGCAAGCCTTAGCTTCAAATAAAATGGCGGACCGACAACACGGTTAGCACCCAACAGAGTAGCATGCAGCTGCACGTAACAGCTGAAATCTAACAGCGTGAAAGCTACTGCATAACAAACGGCAGCGGCACTCTACGAGAGAACAAACAGAAATAAAACATTAGCATTGTCTCTATAGCTTCATTCACGGAAGATAATTCAGTTCCAACAATTACCGGACATTAGGATTCCGGGATAAATGCAGCACACGAAGCTTCAAATAGAAGGGGTTCTTTATTCTCAAAAATAAACTATTCCCTCTGAGTTATGTATAAAAAAAACAAGAAAAAGTCCGTGTTTCGAACGGCAGCAAGCCTTAGCTTCAAATAAAATGGCGGACCGACAACACGGTTAGCACCCAACAGAGTAGCATGCAGCTGCACGTAACAGCTGAAATCTAACAGCGTGAAAGCTACTGCATAACAAACGGCAGCGGCACTCTACGAGAGAACAAACAGAAATAAAACATTAGCATCGTCTCTATAGCTTCATTCACGGAAGATAATTCAGTTCCAACAATTACCGGACACTAGGATTCTCCTCTCACGTGGCCAGAGTTGTCTCCTTCACCAAGTCCCAGATAAAATGTCCTTCTCTTCCGTTTTTTACCAGTCCGTGCCATCGTACATAAACAAAGGGTTTTTTCTCTATTTCCGGTCCTTTTAGACCTCTCTGTACCAACAGCACCACATGCTGACAAAAAACAAGAATTACAACCATAGGTGAAATTAAAGCAAAACATGGTTTTTAAAATACATTTGACATGTACCCATTTTTCACCTGGTTACATTCTCCCCTGCTTAAATGTCATCGTCCTCGGTGACAAAGCAACTGCTTTTTACCTCTTTTAAAGCTTCTCTAAAAAAACACAGAACCTAAGCTTGCAATAATCTGTGAAGCCATTTATGAGTTCATTTCTGGCCCCAACACTGACCTAGGTTGGTGATGTGGGTTTGGGTGTTTCCCTACATTCACTCTTCTACTCCTGCGGGGAGCAGGTGTGTGAGCTTGTCTAACGCCAGGAGGAGACACTGGAATCTCACCCAGTTGGTCAATATCGCATGCTTCATTGTCAACATGCTCAGTCTCCCTCTGTTCAATCACAGGAAGTTCACATTCGGAAGTCAACGGAGTCTCTGCTCGCTTCTGAACACTTTCACCACTAGGACAATTTTCTACACCTGAACCAGGATTTAAGTCAAAAGAAACCTCTTCAATGACTATACCCCCATCATACTCATCAGATGAGGCAGTGTGTGATTCAGTAGTATTTGTCTGTTTGGCTACAGTGTTCTCACTGTGTCCCTGGTTTGTGTCTGGCACATGGACACATGACCTGATGTCAGCCCTGTTAACCGTTTTTGTAGGCCCTCCCTCTGCAGGTCGTACTATGCAAGTTGTGCCTACTACGTCTACGAGTTGGTAAACAACTGGACTCCATGCATCCTGAATTTTGTTACGACCAGCTGGTCTGTGTCTCAGGTAAACATACTCTCCAACCTCAATCGAAGGACAGTACACTTTGTGACTATGCCGAGCAACGCGTTTCGCAGCTTTCTGCTCTGCATACTCTTTTGCTCTTTCATGTGCCTCTTTGAGTCTTTGCTGGTGCACAGCAAGCCAATCAAGATTTTTATCAGGAGAACTTTCATGCGCAAGCAATGCATCGACAGGAAGATGTGGTTCTACTCCATAGAGCAAGAAGTAAGGGGAATATCCGGTAGTCGCATGTGGAGTAACATTGTACGCATAAACCAGCTCAGGTAAATGTTCAGGCCAACGCCTCTTTTTGTCAGGTGGAAGGGTGCGCAACAGTTCATGCAGAGTGCGGTTAAAACGCTCACACTGGGCATTTCCTGTCGGGTGATGGGGTGTTGTACGTGTTTTTTTCACACCATACATTCTACAAAGTTCAGCAATAACCTCCGATTCAAAGTTACGGCCCTGATCTGAGTGAAGACGTTCAGGTACACCGTACTTCATGAACCACTCCTTTAAGAGGACTTTGGCTGTGGTCTCTGCTTTTTGGTCACGTGTAGGGAACGCCTGGGTGAACTTTGTAAACACATCGGTAATGACTAGAACGTTCTCACGGCCATCGGAAGCTGGTTCAAGGAGTGTGAAATCTACTGCCACCACTTCTAAAGGTCGTGTTGCCAAAAAGGATTTCATTGGAGGGTGAATCTTTGGGTGAGGCATCTTTGTGAGAATACAACGCTCACAGTTCTTAACCCATCGCTCAACATCGTTATGCATCCCTACCCAGAATGCTCTCTGTCTCAACAACTGTAATGTCCTCTCTATTCCCTGATGTCCCATAGAGTCATGGACACTCTTCAGCACAGCTGCTTGTAAACAACCTGGAACAAGCAACTGAAAGCACTCTCCAACACGATCATCCTTCACCACTCTGTACACCAACCCATCACGTATCTGAATGTGTTTCCATTGTTTCCACAATGATTTGGCAGCACCAGGAAGATTCTTCCTTTCTTGTGAACTTGGCGGGCTACCTCGATCCACAAACTGTTTTAGAACATTTATCACTGGATCTTGACACTGAAATGTCCGCAGCTCTTCCTTGGAGTAACCGGGAAGAGTTGGTGTAGCCTCTTTAGCATGTGAATTGGATTTATCAGTTTCTGCAGCCCTAATCTGGTTTACCTGACAACATTGGACCCCAGCTGTAACCAGCTCGGGCTCAAGGGCAGTGCCTCTACAAATCAAATTGCAAATTGCAATGCAATCATCAAACTCCTCATCATCAGTTGGTTCTGGCTCCCCTGCTAACGGGTGTCGTGACAGTGCATCAGCGGCGGCGTTACACCGACCTGGCCGGTACTGCACATCAAAGTCGAAGGCAGCTAACTGTGCTACCCATCTCTGTTCAATAGCCCCAAGTTTTGCACTTTTTAGATGACATAAGGGATTGTTGTCTGATACCACAGAGAATTTAGAGCCCAGTAAGTACCCCCGAAACTTCTCTACTATTGCCCATTTAAGTGCAAGCAGCTCGAGTTTCATGCTGCTATAGTTTTTATCATTTCGCTCTGCATTTCTCAGCCGTCTACTTGCATATGCAATGACCCGTTTCTTGTCACCTTGCTGCTGACACAAGACAGCTCCTAAACCCTGACCACTAGCATCAGTTTCCAAAATGAAAGGACAAGTGAAGTCTGCATAACCCAAAATCGGAGCAGTCACAAGCTTTTCTTTCAATGTGTCAAATGCAATTTGACTGTTGGTGTCCCATAATGCACTTAGTTTTTGACTAGCTTTGGCTGTAGTAGCCGTTCCTCGACACTGATTCACTAGGTCATGTAGTGGGGCTGCGATCTTTGAAAAGCCCTCAACATACCTTCTGTAGTAACTACATAGGCCTAGAAATGATTGGAGTTCCTTAACGGTGCCAGGCACCGGCCATTCCTTGACTGCTGCCACCTTGGAGGGATCAGTTGCGATACCCTCTGCAGAAATTTGGTGTCCAAGGAATTTTACTTCCTTCTGCAAAAAGTGACATTTTTCCCACTTCACTTTTAATCCAGTGTCTCTCAAACGTTTAAAAACTAGATCCAGCCGTTCCAAATGAGACTCAAAGCTTGGGGAGTACACTAAAATGTCATCCAGATAGACTAACATGATGTCGAATATCAGGTCACTCATAGTTGCTTGCATCAATCTTTGAAATGTTGCAGGCCCGTTACACACCCCCATGGGCATGCGTACATACTCAAACAGCCCAAAAGGCGTGGTGAAAGCCGTCTTATGTCTGTCTCGATCATCCATGGCTACTTGGTGATACCCACTGGCAAGGTCAACTGTGGAAAAGTATTTAGCACCTTTTAGCGCATCAAAACTCTCATCAATACGAGGCAATGGAAATGCGTCTTTCTTAGTTTTTAGATTTAGCTTCCTGTAGTCTACACATAAGCGTATACTGCCGTCACCTTTGCGGACTACCACAACTGGTGAGGCGTAAGCGCTTTCACTTTCCTGTATGATTCCTTTTTTCAACAGTTTAGAGATATGCTCTTGTACTTCCTGGTATTGGTTAGGAGGTATACGACGATATGGCTGTGTGACAGGTACGTCATCCGCCAGCTTGATCTCATGTTTCACCTTATCTGTGTGACCCAGATTCTCCTCATCATCTGCAAAAACATCAATGTAGCTGGACAGCAATGAGCAGAGAGCGACACGCTCTTCCTCTGCGCCCCCCATGTCAAGTCTTTCCAAAATGGCTTGCACCTTACTGTCAGTTTGCACCATGTTAGGGTCAACTGAAACCTGTTCAACACCGGCAGAGATGCGTTGAAACTTTACTTGGCATGTCTGCTCACTCTCCGCAGGATCAACCTTTGAGATCATGCCTAGCCGTGTTCGGGGGCCTAACCACACTTCCTCGGCGGAGAAGTTAACCACCTGGAGCGGAAGAACATGGCTGGTCCTTGTGACAAGTGTTGGGATAACTGCTAATCCAGATGGTAGAGGAGTGGTCACTGGTTCGATGATCAACTGAGAGGCTGCATCTAAGGTTTTAGTGTGACCTTTTACAAACACAGTGGACATCGAGGATGCAGGGATGCGTACTTTGTTTCTTCCTGCAACCCGAACTACTGCCTTTCTCTCAATGCAACAGATCTGTACCTGTTGGAAAGCTGTCCTCCACCCAGAGTCTAAGGATCCACCCAAAGTGTTGTCAAACTCTGTTGTAACTAGCTGTCTGCATCTGTGAATGACATTCATACCGATTATGCATTCTTCAGAAACAACAGGGTTCAGTGACGGCTTCAGGACCAAGAAGCCACAATTTGGGATCTTTAAACTCATCGTCTCAATTTCCAGTTCAATATATCCCTGATAAGGAATGTCAAGTCCATTCGCAGCAGTTATTTTAAGCCAACTATTTGTAGCTAGCATGCTCTCATCATCACCAATATATTTTCTGAAAAAATCATCTGTCATAGTACTGACCTGGCTGCCAGTATCTAGTAAACAATGTGCTGACCTGCCATTAAGTTTTAGATCAACCACTGGACATTTTCCTATGGCACGCTCAATAATTTGTTCTCGTGTGATCTCCAGTGTAGGTGAGTCTACGACATGACCCTGCGTTACCCGACTCACTGCAACCAGGGCCTCTCGTTTCCCGACGGACTAGAAATGGGGTACTCATCAGAGTTTTTGTATCTTCTCTGGGGACACTGTTTGGCAACATGACCAGCAGTTTGGCACTTGAAACATATCGGCTTACCGTCAGGGGTAAATCTTGGACCAGTTTTGGTCTGAGATGGTGTCTGGCTACTAGGATTTTTGTTCTGAATTGTCAGCTCTTTCACAGCCTTAGTGAGTTCTGTTATCACTTTCCCTTGCTCAGTGAGCACTTTAAGAACGTCATCCATTGAGACCGACTTCTCATTAGGTCTAGTTAGATTAGTGACTTTATCTTGCTCTTTAAGAGTTTTCATCACATCCTCCAGATGCATTGGATTTTCTGTCTCTTTAACTGCACAGCACTGTGCTTCGGCTTTAACAGTACGGCAGTTATTCACGTTACTCCTAACCGTTTTTGTGCTAGGGGCTTGGTCTAAGGACCACAAGTAAGCCTCCTCACGCACCTCTATAAAAGTGGATGTAGGTTTTCCTCTTACATGTTTTCGGAGTTCTCGTTTCAGTGAGAGGTCTCTGATGCCCTCAATGAACTGGTCTCTCAACACTGCGTTCTCATTACCCATGGAATTAGGATGCTGTTTCCATACCAAACTAAAGGCCTGAGATAATGAATGTGAAAAGTCACGTATGTCTTCACCCTCCTTCTGTTTACAGTTGTAGAAGCTCTGTAAAAGTTGGGCAGCGCTACGTTTATCTCCAAATGCATCTTTTAAGTAAACAAGCAGGTCTTTTACAACATCACCATCAGCTTTGCGTAAACGCACTTCTTCCAGAGCTGGGCCTCTTAACAGCGACAGCACAAAATCAAACTGTTCGGGTGCAGATTGGTTTCTAGCAGAAATTACCCTTTCTACTTCTTCAATAAACTCATCCACACTCCTCCCATCTTTGTCAATGTCTCCACTAAATGGTGAAATGTGCCTTTCTCTGGGTACGTAGACATAAGACCTGGTAGGCTCATTATTTAGTGATGATATGACTGTCATGACTTCATCTTGCCTTCGGGCTAACTCATTTAGTTGTTGTAACACCCCAGCTTGTTCAAGTAACTGTTGTCCCTGCATCTCAATGTTTATGGAACCATCTTGTTCAGACATGTTCTGAAATTATTATTATTATTTTTTTCAGTTCACTTAACAGTCAATAGAAGTATTAACAGTCAATATAAATATTAACAGTAAATAGAAATTTATATAGCAAAGGATAAATTGGTCGAAGTCCGGAGTCCACCGGAGGTCCCTGGGCTGCTCCAAGACCGCTGCTGGGCGATGCTTCTCCCGCCTGGAATGCGCTCTGGTCTGACGATCGCCTCGGCTGAAATCCTTCACGACCACGCCAGCACAGACTGCTCAGCAACGTCCCCCCTCTGGTCTCGAAACAGATGCCTCCTCACCGACGCGATGCCCACGTCCACTCAGGTGTAGGCCACTTCTTCACCACTGCCGTTTGCTAATGCTACCGCTGCGCCGCCATATACATGCACTCGCAGAGGAAAAAAAACGAGAACCCCACTCCTGGTACCAATATTTGAAACCGGGATAAATGCAGCACACGAAGCTTCAAATAGAAGGGGTTCTTTATTCTCAAAAATAAACTATTCCCTCTGAGTTATGTATAAAAAAAAACAAGAAAAAGTCCGTGTTTCGAACGGCAGCAAGCCTTAGCTTCAAATAAAATGGCGGACCGACAACACGGTTAGCACCCAACAGAGTAGCATGCAGCTGCACGTAACAGCTGAAATCTAACAGCGTGAAAGCTACTGCATAACAAACGGCAGCGGCACTCTACGAGAGAACAAACAGAAATAAAACATTAGCATCGTCTCTATAGCTTCATTCACGGAAGATAATTCAGTTCCAACAATTACCGGACACTAGGATTCTCCTCTCACGTGGCCAGAGTTGTCTCCTTCACCAAGTCCCAGGTAAAATGTCCTTCTCTTCCGTTTTTTACCAGTCCGTGCCATCGTACATAAACAAAGGGTTTTTTCTCTATTTCCGGTCCTTTTAGACCTCTCTGTACCAACAGCACCACATGCTGACAAAAAACAAGAATTACAACCATAGGTGAAATTAAAGCAAAACATGGTTTTTAAAATACATTTGACATGTACCCATTTTTCACCTGGTTACACATATATAGTAGAAACACCGTATCAGAACACCGCCGCGGTCTTCAAGCGAGCTACATGAGCTGAGTGAAAGCTGTCAATCATTTCAGTAGGCGTGTCAGCAAGTGACCAATCAGCGAGCTCAGTTGAGTCCCCTCCGTGCGCAGCTGCTCATATTACAACAAGGAGAATGCGAGCGTTTGAAAGCTGATAGTTTCTGAAGTATAGCAGCAAAACACATGCGCACAAAATGCGCGCGTAGAATGGCGTACCTGAGGACGCTCAGGTGTATTTCAGCCTTTACTCTGACTCTTTCCTGCCGTCTTCTTAACCTTTCCACCTTGTCTTCCTTCCATTTTTTCCCACTTATTTTGATCACGTTTCGCGCCGCGCCGTCCTGCTTTCCTCTCCTTCTTCCTTTTTTTTCCCTTCTCTTCCACACTCAAATTTGGGCGCGCGCTACGGACTGTTCAGCCAATCATGGCCGTTGTTCTGAAGCAAACGCATATACGTCACGATCGGCTGGAATTTCCAGCCAATCGTGCATCCGTTTGGACACTGATGCCTTCAGGGTTCACAAAAAAACTCGGAGAGATAGTTGCGACAGGCTGAAGGCAACCAATAATAACGACACATTCACGGAATGGTCAAATTATCGTATTTTAGGCCTTTTCGGGATTATTGATCGTACATCGTACAGAGGGCAAAACTATCGTACAAATACGATAATTATCGTACACCTGGCAACACTGGGTCTGCGATATTTGAACACTCTGGGACTTAGAAATATTTTCAGCGCAGAAAAGCATTCTGCTCCCTCCCTTCAGAGACATATATGGCTCAGTCGGTGCTCCGCTGAACTTGGGATCTGCTCCACCCCCTGCTACAGTCTGCTCAGAGCCGCTGCGATATTCTGTGTTTATGTTAATAAAGCCTTCTAATAAAATAAAATAAAAACCATGGAGCGCTAGTCCTACAACACAAAATCCAGCAGAAATCATCAGAGGTTCACGAAGCAACGTTTGGACATGATTTAATTCGCTCGTGACTTCCTCATGTCTGTCAGCGCTGGTCTGGAATGTCTGGAATGCTCCACCTCCTCCTGTCTCTGCGCTCCGAAGTTCTGTGTTTATATGATAATATAACTGTTTAAAAAATATAATAAAACCACGAATCACTCATCCAACAACACAAAAACCAGAAGAAATCAGCAGAGGTTCACGAAGCAACGTTGGACATGTTTTAATTCGCTCGTGAGTCGTGACAAATCCATTTCCTCATGTCTGTCAGTGAAGGATGAAGCGATCACTTGACTTTTGGCAAAAAAACTAAATAAAAGTCCAGCTCTGGGATAAAGAAGGGATATTTAATACATTTTGTGTCACATAAAAAACAGTCCTGCATCGCTTTGCAATCCTTTGAATGAGAACGAGCTGCGGCTGGGACAGGTGGGGGCGTGGGTTGGGGCGTGACAAACAACTCTGTTTTTATTGGCTGTCAGTGTCCTGGTCACACTTGTGTTTTCAGTGTTTTTATAAATGCTGATAGAAAAGCAAGGGGACTATCCACAGTATTCCTACGCCCCATGACGCTTTGCGCGAAATGTGCACACGACTTCCGGTTGACCGGAAACACCGTTTGTTTACATGCGAGTAATACAGTTGAAGACAGTCCAAACTTTGTTGTTTTAGTTCATTAAAAATGTGGGAACACCACTCGTTTTGTTAAAAGAGGAGGGACAAATAAAAAGAAATTACAGATGTTACCTGATCGCGCAGACATAATTTAAAAATACATAAATAGCGAACGCGTTTGCTCCGGCCTCTCGGCTAAGGTTTATTAGCAGCTATCTCGGCTAAAAATACCGGTCGCGTCTGAGATCTATCGTTTTAAGACAGTAAATCTTCCAAAACTCTCATTAATAAACCCTCCCCGAATAAAAAGATGTTACCTGATCGCGCAGACATAATTTAAAAATATATAAATAGCGAACGCGTTTGCTCCGGCCTCTCGGCTAAGGTTTATTAGCAGCTATCTCGGCTAAAAATACCGGTCGCGCCTGACATATATCATTTTAAGACAGTAAATCATCCAAAACTCTCATTAATAAACCCTCCCTGAATAAAAAGATGTTACCTGATCGCGCAGACATAATTTAAAAATACATAAATAGCGAACGCGTTTGCTCCGGCCTCTCGGCTAAGGTTTATTAGCAGCTATCTCGGCTAAAAATACCGGTCGCGCCTGACATATATCATTTTAAGACAGTAAATCATCCAAAACTCTCATTAATAAACCCTCCCTGAATAAAAAGAAATTACAGATGTTACCTGATCGCGCAGACACAGCCATAGAGTAGGATGCAGGAACACTCTTTCTTTGTTTTGGGTCCGTGTTGAAAACACTGTTGTTTTAGCCAAAGATTTAGCTTGGTCCGGTTGTTGGTGCAGCCGCGAACAGCACAGCAGGTACCTGAACCCCGGTAGGACATTTCAGTAAACGTTCCGTTTAAACAAAAGCTGTGTTTGCTCCGATAAAATGAATGAAAATAACTTTCAAAAACACCCGCGATCCATACTCCGCCTATGGAATAAAGGCACTTCCGGTGTCGGACAGGAAGTACAATGCACATTCGCTTCTACAGTGACGCCCTCAGGAATACTGTGGATAGTTTTTTTCAGAGATTACTTTGTCTAACATCAGTCTGTCAGTAGACAGACGACCAATGGCAGACGACCAATTGGGACGACCAATGGCACAGTGGTAATGGCAGTCGACCCCCGATCGGAAGGTTGGAGGTTCGAATCCCGCGTCCGCCCACCATGTGTCGTTGTGTCCCTGGGCAAGACACTTAACCCGAGTTGCTCCCGGTAGGTCTGGATGGCGCCTTGCAAGGCAGGCTACCACTACCGGTGTATGAATGTGTGTATGAATGGGTGGATGGCTGGTATTGTAAAGCGGTTTGGGGCTCCTCACAGGGGGCTAGAAAGCGCTATATAAATAAGCTCCATTTACCATTTACCATTTAGATAGTGACAGAGTGAAGAAATATGTTAAAAATATATTGTTTGAAAAGTTACAGACTACATTACAATGTTACATACCCCACCTTTAAACAAGGGGAGCATAACAGATGACTTATTAACTGATATTTAAACATAAAACACTATTTATTTTATGTTAAACTCTATCTGTAAGATTTGAAATTCATCGTATTTTATAAATATTTTATTAAGTGTTTTGTAGGAATGAACACATTTGTAACATTCATTCAAAATATGCTTTTACTATTAACAAATCTGTAGCATTTTTTAAGAACCTATTAAGAATAAAATCTTCCAATCAAGCCCTGTTTGCACTAACTGTTGTGTTTGTAACATTTCAGATTAACTCTTAACTCTTGCCGATACAAAATATCAGTAATATAATAAACAAAGTGACATTTTTAAAGGAATAATGTGACATTAGTATTGATCCTCAGATCTGCATTTTTAATAATTATAATACTTTTATTTCTAAAACCCTTTAAAACAACCACAGCTGCAACAAAGTGCTGTACATATAAAATCATTTTAACTAATCAAAGCATCTTTTACTCTTTTAAATAAATTATTTTTCACATATTTCATCATTGCTTCTTTCAAGAGCTCCATACCTGAAAATGCCTCATGAAAAACATCTGCCTGCTCAAAGCTGCCTCTGACATTCTTCTGCCTGTTGCGAGCCCCCAGGGGGCTAGTTAGCATTGAAGCTTAGCTTGTAGCTGCCCTGCTGCAGAAATGGGGAGTGGTCTGATTCTGAACTTTGACCCCCGGCAAGATTGCTAAACTGTATACATAAAACTATTTATTTTTTTAAAGTTTTATTAATTATTTTCATTTCAAATATACATCATTGCAAATGTTATTTCTTAATGTTAAAAATATAATTATTGACAATTTTTTTATGTGGTACGCCTTGATGAGTGCTATTTTTAGAACATGCCCCGCGGGCATCTCCTGGTCCCCGTGGTCGACCAGGTTGATGACACCTGCTGTAGCATCACCTGCGGCGCCACGCCTCGTCTCCCTCAGGTGGTGGAAGATTCAGTGAACATCCTTCTGTGGGCTCAGCTTCTCTGACATGTTTTTACAAATCTGCCAGCTTCAATATGGTCTCCAGTTCTTTTTCAAACTCGTTCTGACAAATATATCCTTTTATTTTGAGCACCGCTCTTGAAATTCTATCACGACATGTGGACAGCTGTCAGTCAGTCATTGAGGGACATGTCTCCATTCTAGCAACACACATTCTGATTGATCAGCTCCATGGCCAATGAGCCCACGTGGGTCACTTTTTATTTGGATCAGCACCACAAACATGCATCTGAAATGAATGACAGAAAACCTGACAAGTTACAAAACAATGCCCATAATTCCCAGACGTCATCTGTCACAGGTCTGTCCCCTTTTGAGGTGTCTCTAGGCTACTCTCCACCATTGTTCCCCTCACAGGATTCAGATATAACCACTCCATCAGTCCAGCATCACATTAGAAGGTCTCGCAGAATCTGGCGCCAAACAAGGGCAGCTCTTCAGAGAACGAGCGACCAAAATAAAAGGATTGCTGACAGACGTCGATCCACAGCTCCTGAGTATAAGGTGGGTCAGCAGGTATGGCTTTATACAAAAGACATTAACCTAAAAGACACACCTAGAAAACTTGCCCCCAGGTACGTTGGCCCATTTCCCATCACAAAAATCATAAATCCCTCTGCTGTGCGACTACAACTACCTGCCTCTAAACTGTATACAGGTAGTCCTCGACTTACGACGGAGATCCATTCCTACGCGGCGTCGTAAACCGCATTTCGACGTAAGTCGGAACATACGTACATACTGCACCTTGTACGTACAGTACTGTATTTTACCAAGCACTTAGCCTATCCTAACACAGTACCCTACACAATTATAAATTAAAAAAACATACATTTGGGAGCCATAATGAAGGGAAGAAAAGATTTAATTTCCTACTGGGATGCTGGTGAAGCCATTTCCTCCATCCCTCCTCCGTATTCTCCATTCGTTTACAATGTAAAACCACCGTCCAGCTTGGTCCATACTCCGTATTTGTTTACGACGTAAAAGTGCGTTCACAGTACAGTTTTGTTTTGTTTTTTGAATGTCCAGAGGACAAGACATAGATTTTTTTAGAGAGTACAGGGCAGAATTCCTCTGCAGCTACGTTTACTACGTAAAACCGGAAACTGCGTAACTCGGTTTTTCAAAATAAATTTTCAAAATAATATTTTTATTTTATTTTATGGGAGATGTGTCATAACCACGAAACGTCGTAACTTGAGGCCGTCGTAACCCGAGACCGTCGTAACCCGAGGACTACCTGTATTCACCAAAGAAACTACTCAAGAAAACTGCAGCCTGGAAAGAAACCCTTTACCTATCTACTAACCTGATCCTCTCTCCAATGATCCTCACTTCTCAACCAGGATCCTCCAGTACACATATGTCAGAGTAGCGGCCCGCGGGCCAGATCCGGCCCGCAAATCAATTATTTATGGCCCCCTGGATGATATTTAATAACTATTAGATCTGGCCCGCAAGCCACAGCCGCCCGCTGGTGTTTTGTACATGGCACGGAGTCGATCAAACTATGGAATGGATTTTCTGAACGGAGTCGTGTCTCATGAACCCAGAGTAATGAGACCCGCCTCAAATTCAGGAAATCCATTCCATAGTTTGCAGCCAGCAGCTCCAACGTGCAGACTCGGTGAGTAGCATTTTAGCTAACAGTTAGCCAACTGTTCATCGTAACATGTCCGTTGTGTGGATGTATTTTCACTAAACACCATAAGACAGCAACGTGCAATGTCTGCAGAGTCATAGCGCCACTCTAAACCGCGCTCAAGTTAATTCAGCGGGATTGGAGCTCAACAGAGAAGTTGCTGAACTTCATCATAATTAATGACCAACAGCTATCAGCTGTAGAAAATGAAGGATTTCACAGCTTCATACTTGCAGCCAACAGCCAACAATCATAAAAAAGTACAGTATATTAATAAAAAGTCACAAGACAGCTGTATGCCTAATCATTCAACCTTTATTTAGGCAGGTAGCTCGTGCAGTCACTTCAGCTTGCACAAGTGGCTTCATTATTCATCAGCAGTCAGAGCAGAGATCAACTTTCAGCTACATTTGCACCCCTCCTCAAAAATGGCTAAACGTAAGGTGGACACAGAGAACAGGGGTTTCAAGCCAGGTGGGAGGCAGACTACATGTTCATGGAGGTAATCAATCCTGAGGATTTCCTCAGCTCAGAGCCTAACCCCAAACATTGATGAACTTGTACAAAAGATGAGGCACCTCCAAGTATCAGGCTCAGATAAGTGAGCATCACAGAGCTGTAACAAATTTTCAGTTTTTAATTCAGTTAAATTTTTACATTTGTTTCTACAAGACGTGATTTTTCTTTGAAGGAAGTATTGTTTTGGCTGTGTGCCATAGATTTATGTATTTTATTTTATTGTATTTTATTTATTTATATTTACTTTTCAGTTGAATGGACTCGGGGACAGAGCCATGAGAAAGAATACAACTGATTTGATTTATTTTCTTATTTTCCTATTTGAAAGTGGTGATCAGAAGGATCATAGAGCTGCACAATAATGCATTTTCAGTTTATAATGCATGCACTTTTATTTATGCATTTATCTTGATATTAAGAAACATATATATATATATATATATATATATATATATATATATTTTTTTTTTAAACAATTTAATTTTTTGCTGTTTGCCTGTTAAAAAATGTTTTCACTTGAAATTACTGACAGATCCATAAGAAAATATTGTTTTATTAATTTAATCCTTAAATAATAGACAGTCTGTTAGGTCTTGGTTCAATAGGCTATGTGAAATCATTTCAATATGAACATTGAACCAGTCCGGCCCTTGGCTTGTAGCAATTTTTTTTTTTTTTGGCCCTTGGTGTATTTGACTCTGACACCCCTGCTCCAGTAGAACCAGAAACTCTCCTTCTCTCACAGACTGGCTAAAACAAAGACTTTATTTCAGTAAGAAAGAACTACGAGGCTATCCTGTATAAATATAGGTTGAATGAAAAACTATCATTAAGAGATCTCAATTCAACAGATCCATTACTCACCATTGTCCTCTTCTACCTCTGCAGCTCCCGCACCTGTGAATAAAATATTATTTTTGATAACTCTGTTTCTGTTTTTCTGTCCGGTCTGCCACTTGGGGTCAAACTATACTACAAATATGACAAGTTTATTTACAAGAGGGCAGAGTTCAAAACAGCCTTACACAGACGTTACATTGAAGCTCCGGTCATGAGGTCTGCCCAAGGACAGTATAAAGAAGTCATTTTTATAATGCTTATCAGAAAAAGATGAGGTCAAGATGACCTCTACTTTCCAGCTTACAGACAACGGAGGAGGCGGCCTTGGAGTTTATCAGGTGTGCAAGCGCCGTGCTCCTCACAAAGCACTGAGCAGTCTCTCTTGGGCAGCAAAGCAACTCTCTAATTCACACATAGTTTAACATTCATTCAACCTTTATTTAGTCAGGTAAATCTCATTGAGCCTCGAGGGCTCATTTACGAAAGCGACCTGCTACAAACTAAAGAATGATGAACAGCAATGATACAAATACATTGAACAATAAACAAAAACATTAGTTACTAATAAACATCCATAACCTCTACCTAAATTCCACTGGCACTTGTAATTTTGAAAAAAGTAAAATTACGAGAAATAAGTTTTACTTCATACTTCAAAGCAGAGTAAGTTTTATTTTAGACATTAAGTGCAAATGAGCAGAATTTAAAATTTGTCATTCAATGGGATTTTCAAAATAAAAGAAAATAACAGGAAACTGAAATAATCCTGAACTGGACTGCTTTTATCTTGGACACCATAACCACCATGGCGTGCTAGAAAACGTTTGTCCTACTGCGTACGTTCTCACCCCACGATGGATACCTCACAGGCTGGCGTGTCGAATCTGGGATGTAATCTCAGAAGCTGAGGTCTTCCAAGAAATTATCTGCGGCTGTTTGGAAGAACTGACATCCCTCCCTCTGCTTGGATCTGGTAGTGGCGAGATAGGCAGTATCTTCCAGATGTCCACGATGAAATGGTGAACAATGAGAGTCCAGTGGTTTCATTATACCAGATTCTCAGACTTTTCACAGCTTCAAAAACCAACACATTCAGACGCATCCGGGAGATGGGCTACAACTGTCGGGTTCCTCGGGTCAAGCCACTTCTGAACCTGAGCCAACATAGGAAGTGTTTCAACTGGGCCAATGAGAAGAAGAGCTGGACCATTGGCCAGTGGTCCAAGGTCCTCTTTTCAGATGAAAGTAAAGTGTACCTTTCATTCGGAAATCAAGGTCCATGGGTTTGGAGGAAAAAGGGTGTGGAACAAAACCCATACTGTTTGAGGTCCAGTGTGAAATATCCACAGACAGTCATGATTTGGGGTGCAATGTCTAGTGCAGGTGTTGGTAAACTCTGCTTTCTTAAATCCAAGGTCACCGCAGCCATCTACCAGAATGTTTTAGAGTACTTCATGACTCCTTCTGCTGAGGATCTGTATGGGCATGCAGATTTCATCTTCCAGCAGGACCTGGCCACTGCCCATGCCGCCAGAAGCACCAAAACCTGGTTTGATGCCCATGTCATCACAGTGCTCGACAGGTCAGCCAACTCGCCGGATCTAAACTCCATTGATAATCTATGGGGTATTCTCAAGAGGAAAATGAGGGGCACCAGACCCAACAACAAAGAAGAGCTGACAGCAAGCATTGAGGAAATCTGGGCTTCCATAACTCCCAGACAATGCCACAGCCTGATTTCCTCAATGCCATGTCGCATCGAGGTAGTGATTAAGACAAAGGGATACCCAACCAAGTATTGAAGACTGACATATTGTTTTCTGATGTTTAATATATTTATTAAAAAAAAATTCACTTTATATACAAAATACAAAAATAACACACCCAATAAACAACCAACATTCCCCTAAGTACCGTCACCTAAGATAAAAATAACAATAATAATAAAAATAAAAAAGTAATTTATAATAATAATAAAAAATAATAATAATAACAACGAAAATTTAAGACCATACAAAAATCCATATCAAGATTAGACTTGCTCAGCCAATATTCCAGGGTCTATTATTCCTGAACCTCTGTTGAGGGTTTATTGAAAAAAAATCATAAACAATTTCCAAGTTTTATAAAAGTTATTCTCAGAGCCTCTCATTACATATCTGATTTTCTCTAGTTTAAGGTTAAGCAATACATCTTTTATCCAGTTTGACACTGTGGGTGGGGCAGCATCCTTCCATCTAAGGAGAATCAGACGGCGTGCTAGCAAGGTCGAGAATGCAATTACCTTTCTGCCTCCTTTAGGTAAACCTAAACCCTCAGGAGTGACACCAAAGAGCAGCATGAGTGGGTTCAGAGTAATTTGAATTCCAAAAACCGCTGAGAGTGCTTCACAGATACCAGTCCAGTATATTTGTATCCTGGGGCAGTTCCAAAACATGTGTAATAGTGTGGCTTCCTCTGATTTACATCTATCACATATAGGGTCGATTTGAGGATAGATTTTGGCCAATTTAGATTTATGAAGGTGTGCCCGATGTACTACTTTGAATTGGATGAGAGAGTGTCTTGCACACATTGATGATGAGTGGATTTTCCCCAAAATATCAGCCCAAACTACCTCACTAATTGTAATTTGAAGATCCTGCTCCCAGGATTGTTTAATTGTGTCAAAGGACCGGGAATCTAAATGTGAGATCAATTTCATCCAGGAAGTGATCGCTTTGCTCCTTGTTGGGTCAAAAGACATCAGCTCATCAATTATATTATCAGAAGGTTTATCAGGAAAGACTGACATGTATGAGGTAATAAAGTGTCTAACCTGTAAATATCTAAAAAAGTGTGAAGCTGGTAAATCAAATTTGTTAGACAATTGTTCAAAAGAAGCAAATTTGTTTCCAATATAGAGGTCCTTAAAAAATGTTAAGCCCTTACTTTTCCACACGCCGAAAGTAGCGTCCTGCAACGAAGGAGGAAAAAGGATATTAAATGCGATTGGACTGGAAAGACTCATCTGACGAAGGCCATAATGCTTCCTAAATTGAGAGTAGATTGCCAGGGAGTTATAAACTATACGGTTCGAGGAGGTCTGATTAAGAGGCAAAGGTAAGGGTGCGCCAATCAAAGCTGGCATAGATAAAGGGGCACATGACGATTTTTCCATCTCTACCCAAATGGGACCATCATCATTAAAGCTGTAGTGCATCCAAAAAGAGAGACAATATAAATTACATGCCCAATAATAGTGCTGGAGATTGGGAAGGGCTAGACCCCCATCTTTCTTTGATTTTTGCAAGTGGTCTTTTTTAAGACGAGGCTTTTTGCTATTCCAAATGTAGGTCGAAAAGGCCGAATCTAACTTTTTAAAATAAGCACCTGGAATAACAACAGGGAGACATTGAAAAAGATATAGGAATCTAGGGAGCACTGACATTTTGATTGTATTCACTCTTCCTATTAGGGAGAGAGGAAGTGTTGACCATTTATTTAGGTTACATTGGGTTTCGGTAAGCAATTTCTCAAAATTACTCTTATAGAGGTCATCCAAAGTCTTTGTTACTGTAATACCTAGATAGACAAAGCTATGATTAGTTATCTTAAAAGGTGTAGCACTTGTGATATAATTTAGGCAGGCATTTAGAGGAAAAAGCTCACTTTTGTTTACATTTACTTTATATCCAGAGATTTCCCCAAACTGAGAGAGAAGCGTTGAAATATGAGGGATGCTCTGTTCTGGCTCTGATATGTATAATAAAAGGTCATCAGCATAGAGGGAAAGCTTATGCTCAACCCTACCCCTGGTAATACCTTTAATAGAGCTGTATGTTCTTATTGCCAGAGCCAGAGGCTCAATGGCCAAAACAAAAAGTAAAGGGCTAAGTGGGCATCCTTGTCGGGTCCCGCGGTGCAAACTGAATGGTTTAGAGTAGAAGTTATTCGTTAGAATCATGGCTGATGGGGAGGAGTATAATAACTTAACCCAGGATATAAATGGCCCACCAAAACCAAATCTCTCCAAAGTTTCAAACATATAGATCCACTCTACTCTGTCGAATGCTTTCTCTGCATCAATGGAAAGAAGGCATTCAGAATTATTTTGACAAGGGGTATGCATAATGTTCAATAAACGACGTATATTATAAAAAGAGCGTCTGCTTTTAACAAACCCTGTCTGATCTGGGGATATAACACTGGGTAAGATCTGCTCCAGACGACAGGCCAATACTTTTGCTAATATTTTATAATCGCTGTTCAGTAGTGATATTGGCCTGTAAGATGAACATTCTGTGGGATTCTTATCTTTTTTAAGCAGCAAAGTTATGCAAGCTTGATTCAAAGTGGGAGGGAGGTATCCTTTCTTGAAAGAGTATTTATACATGTTTGTCAAAATTGGAACTAACTGATCGGAGAATGCTGCATAAAATTCGTTTGGCAAACCATCAGGACCAGGTGACTTCCGGGGTTGTAACAATTTTATTGCCCCCAATATCTCCTGCTCTGAAATGGGCATGTCCAGGGCAGCAACTTGATCTGAGTTTAGATTGGGAATGGATAAGCGTCCAAAAAAGTTTTGCAAGAGATCTGGGTTACAACAATTATCAGAACTATATAATTTATTATAATAATGCTGGAAAGCGTCATTTATTCCTTGCTGGTCCGTAATGATGATGTCATCTTGAGATGTTATCCCACCAATAGTTAATTTGGCCCTTGCACCCCTAAGCTGCCTTGCCAAAATCTCCCCAGCCTTATCACCGTGCTCGTATGTGCTACTTCTATTTTTCAGCAATAAATATTCTATCGACTGAGATGTAATTAAGTTATGTTCTGCATTAAGTCTACAGCGTTCCTTATGCAACTGTTGGGATGGAGTTTGAGAATTCTTAGTGTCCAAGTCTGCAATTTGCCTTTCGAGATCCTTTTGTTTAGACAGGGAATCCCTTTTCTTTTTAGCTGCAAAGGATATTACCTGTCCTCTTATATACGCTTTCAGGGCTTCCCAGACAGTAGAAACTGAGACATCAGAGTCAGAGTCAGAGTCAGAGAGTCTTTATTGTCATTTGCACCGCATGTGGTACATGAGATGAAAACGAGATTATGTACACGAGGTCCCAGTTACATCCAACAACAAATGAAAGAGAAAAACAGTAATAACATCGAGAACTAACTAAGAAAAACATCAACTAGTAATACACTAAGCCTAATATAGTGGGAATAAACAGCAGCACGAACATGAGTTTGTATGAGCAGATGGTCACAGATGAACACAGATGAACACAGCAACAAGAAAACATATCAGCATCAGCATGATGTGATATTTTGCAGTGTTTATTTTAATTTTATTTTTATTTATTCATGAGTCTAACAGCCTCAGGGTAGAAGCTGTTCCTCAGTCACAGTCCTCAGTCAGACATCTAGGGTATTATTAATTTCTATGTAACACGGGCTATGAAGGCCCGGATTGTGACTCAGAGGATGTGACTCTAAAGCCAACTGGTAGACTGTAAATAGTCTAGAGCTTCCCTATTACAAATACGCAGGTACGCCTGGCTTCAAATGACAAAAACAGAAGTGTTGTATACAATATATATTTTATTAATTCCTTTCAATATTAAAACAGCCTTTATTAGATGCATTTATGCTATGGTGGTTCTACCAGGCCAGTTGTAAAGGGCTAGCACAACTCCAAATCACTTAACACCAAAGGATGTTACATGCCAGTAACATGAGAGCATGTACAGTTTAAAACAAGGCACAGAGTTGGGAGCACAATATAGCAACTGTAGCAATCTGCAGTACAGGAATGACAGTTAGTAAGGTGCTTGCACATGATAAACAATATTAGAAAATACAAGCATGTACCTTAATCAGTCACAACCCCAACAACAAGCACATTCAATTAGTTGCAGTGGCAATCTGCCACCCACTGGCACATGTCCTAAAGAAACAAACAAATACAAATAACTTTTAACAGAACTCCACAACAATATGTGGAGCAGCATTGACAGCACCCAACCAGCCATAAGTGACTAATGAAAAAAAACATTTACCTTAGCTTGTGCTTCAGGGCTTTGCACAACTCCATGAACACTGCAGCAGCACTCACTACAGCCACATGCAGCAAGAGACTAAACAGCCAACACCCTGGAGAAGAATGTTTGGCTTACACACCTGGTGCTTAGTAACACTAATGAGCTAAACCACACTGAAGGTGGAGGAACAGGACACGGTGTGTTCAGGGAGCCAAACCAGAGTGGGAATTTACAGCCACTCTTCCAATGAACTAAAACCACCCGGTTACATCCTACCCCCCCTTTATGGATCGGTGGCCCACCGATAAATCAAAACCGCAACCAGGGTCAAAAAGTGGCGGTAACCAGGCTGCTGGCACCCGGGTCCACAGAAACAGTAGCCCTACAGTCGTCACTCCTAACCGGTCGTGGGAGGTGATGGGGGTTGGAGTGTTTGCCAGCGGTTTTACGGCTGGACTTCCTGGGGCCGATGATACTGCTTTGGGGAGCTTGTACAGCCGGTGGCGCCTCATATGGCATATGAACTGGAGGCCTTTCCGGTGGTTCTGGCTTCACAGACGGGTTACTAACAGCCTCTCGGACCACCAGCCAAGATCCAGACTCCACATCATCCTCGTCACTAGTCTCATCAGGCAGACACTGCAACCAAGCATCAGGGCAGGCATCTGTAGGTGGTAGAGCAGGTTTTATAGCAGTACGATGCACTTGTCTCACAAGATGAAGCTTATCAACTGGAGCAATTGAATATACCACACCACCTGTACTGGGCCCTTTCACGACTTGGTACACTGTGGACCCCCATGCATCTTGAATTTTTCTGCGACCTGGGCCCACATCACGCAAATACACTCTTTGTCCCACTTCAAGTGGCTTGCACTGAACCTTTTCATCATGCCTCACTTTCCTCCTCTGGGCTGCCAGCTCCACTCTGCCCCTGGCAGCATCCATGGCCACATTCAGACGCCTCCTGTGCTCTGCCACCCAGTCACACACACTGGGTGCTGTGGGCTCCGGAAGATGACCAAGAAGGAAATCCACTGGCAAGTGAGGTTCTTGTCCAAACATGAGGAAGTGGGGTGATTCACCAGTCGACTGATGGGCAGTGGTGTTATAGTGGAAGACAAGCTGTGGGAGGTGTTCTGGCCAATTTCGTTTTTCTTCTGGAGGAAGGGAACGAAGCAGGTTAAACATAGTTCGATTAAAGCGTTCACACTGTCCATTTCCTTGTGGGTGGTAAGGTGTGGTACGACTTTTCTGAACTCCATACAGCTCACATAACTGTTGCACCAAGAGACTCTCAAAGTTCCTCCCCTGGTCTGAGTGGATGCGAGCCGGTACTCCAAAACGGTAAAACCACTCACGAACCAGGATCTTCGCTACCGTAGCTGCTTTTTGATCACGAGTGGGGATGGCTTGGGTGAACTTTGAAAACACATCTGTCATCACCATCACGAGCTCCCTTCCATCACGGGCGGTTTCCAACAGTGTAAAATCAATGGCCAGCAGCTGATTTGGTCTTGAAGCAAGGAGGTGACCCATAGGAGCACGAGCTCTTGGTTGGGTGTTTTTAGCAAGGGTACACCTCTCACACTGCTGGCACCAGTCCTTTACATCTTTGTCCATCCCTGGCCAGAAACACCTCTGCTTCACGACATCAGTTGTCCTCTCTATCCCTTGGTGGCCATGATGTTGATGAAGCTCCTGTAACACCTCTGATCTTAAGCTCTCTGGGAGAAGTAACTGGAGAACCTCTTCTCCACCATCTGGTCTCCAGCTGCGCCGATACAGGAGGTCCTCCTTCTGGACAATTCGACCCCACTGTTTTACAAGTCCCCGGGCCTCTGGACCCAGACGCTCCTTCTCAGCACAGCTTGGCGCTCTCTGCTGCTGCCAAAACTCCAGAAACGCTGAGATGGCAGGGTCAGCCCTTTGGAGTACCCCCAGATCTTCCTCGCTGCGGGATGGCAGAGCTGTTATGACCAACTGGACAGGGTCTTCCTGCATCCCCACAAACCGCTCACCAATTGCCTCTGGAATGACTGTTCCTGGGAGGAGGTACTCCAATTGCGTTCTGTCCCCACTAGTCTGTTGCCTTGAGAGGGCATCCGCATTCTTGTTCACACGGCCTGGGCGATATCGGACTGTATACTCAAATGCTGAGAGTTCAGCGATCCACCGATGCTCCGTGGCGCCCAGTTTGGCTGTGTCCAAATAACTCAAGGGGTTATTGTCTGTCCATACTATACATCGGTGGCCCCACAGGTACTCTTTGAACTTCTCAGTCATGGCCCACTTCATGGCTAACATTTCAAGCTTCATGGAGCTATAATGTTTCTCAGCAGCATGTAAGCTGCGACTGGCATATGCAACTGGTTTCACTTTGCCACCTTGCTCTTGAGACAATACGGCTCCTAGCCCACTGTGGCTGGCGTCGACCTCTAAAATGAAAGGCAGAGAGAAATCAGCAAAAGCAAGTGTGGGGGCACTTACAAGCTTGGCCTTGAGCTCCTGGAAGCTCCTTTCACAGTCCTCCGACCAAACGTCTTCCAACAGTTGCCTTCGTCCTCTGCACACCTTCGACCCAGCAAGTTCTGCAACAAGACGATGAAGGGGGCCAGCTAGTTTAGAAAAATCTTCTACGAACCTCCTGTAATAATTGGCAAACCCCAGGAACGACCGCAACTCTGAGATGTTGGTGGGGTGAGGCCAGTTTAACACTGCCGCAACCTTTCCTGGGTCCGTGGCCACGCCCTCCTCAGAGATGAGATGTCCCAGATATTTCACCTGCTTTTTGAAGAAGTCACACTTTTCTAACTTGACTTTCAATCCTTCTTGTTTTAGGCGACTTAGAACCCTTTCCAGCCGTGTCAAGTGATCATCAACACTGGAAGAGAACACAACAATATCATCCAGATATAACAAGAGTGACTGACCATGCTGGGCCCCAAATATCCTCTCCATCAAACGCTGGAAAGTCCCTGGTGCATTGCATAGTCCAAATGGCATACGGTTGAACTCGAACAGGCCAAACGGGGTGCAGAAAGCTGTTTTTGGCTTATCGATCTCTGCAACTGGAACCTGGTTATATCCAGAAGCAAGGTCCATTGTCGTAAACCAGCAGGCGCCCGAGAGGGAGTCTAGTGTCTCTTCTATTCGAGGCAGTGGAAAAGCATCCTTCCTGGTCTTTTTATTAAGTTGTCTGTAGTCTACACAAAGGCGAAGACTACCGTCCTTCTTTCTGACTAGGACAATTGGGGACGCATAAGGGCTACTGCTCTCTCGAATTACCCGGGTTGCCAGCAGCTGGTTAATGTGAGACTTAACTGCCTCATATTCAGATGGAGGGATGCGCCGATACCGCTGTCGTATGGGAACATCATCTGACAAAGGGATGCTATGCTCAATTAAATTGGTAAAGCCAAGGTCACCATCAAAAGCAGAAAACACAGATTCATACTTTAGCAATAAGGCTCTCACTTTGTGCTGCTCTATTCCATCTAGCATAGAGAGATCAAGGGAGGTTATCTTCTCTCTAACTGAGCCAGTCTCGGCAGTATGGGACCTGACTGCAGCAATAATTTGCTCCTGTACACAAGGGACTTCCTGCAACTCTGATGGTAGGCTCACCACATCTATAGGAGACAACACTCCAAGAGAACAGCGGGGTTTCAGTGTAACCGTACACACCCCTACATTCACCACAGGAACATAAACAGTACCCCGAACAACATGCAAGAGAGAAGGAGACACTAACAAACCCTCAGGTAAGCCAAACTTTGCATTTAAGGGTTCAATCAAAACAGCCCCTGCCAAGGCCAACATAGCAGAACAAGTAGCAGGTACAAGTTTAGTAGTGCCAGCAGGAACTACCACAGGTCTTTTACCACGCAGCTTTGCGACACTAGTCTGAATAGGGCCTTTCTGTAAGTTGGTCTGCTGATATAACTGGAAGGCAGGAAGCCAGGAACTGAAAGCCCCCAAAACTGTAGGGCGTTCAAACAACTCAGGGCCATACTGGTCAAACAACTGAAAATAGTAGGCCTTTATGACATTCATCCCAATTATGCCCGGTATATGAGGTAAACTAACCCGACCTGGAGGGTCTCTAACAACCAAGATCCCTCTTCTAGGAATTACCACACCACACACCTCTATGTCGGGCTCAAGATAACCCAAGTACGGAATGCTTAAACCGTTGGCAGCTCTCAGCTCTAACCAATGACAGGACTTTAACTTGTCTGGAAAATATTTCCTGAAAAAGCTCTCTGAAATGGTAGAAACCATAGAACCTGTGTCAAGGACACATTGGACCGGAACTCCAGATAATTTCACAGTGACTTGGGGACAAGGCGCCATTAAACGCTCCTTCACCTCATCTACATGGGGACCCACTGAGCCTGAACCACCCCCTCCTAATGTCTGGCTCCTTACATTAGGGGGAGTTAGTTTTCCGACAACTGAGGGCTAGTGGTGGCTTGGACCCGAGGGGACCTGAACTGGGAACGGGCGTTACAGTACCGAGCAATGTGACCTGGTTGCTGACACCTGTGACAAATCACACTACTAGGACCAGAAGAACTGGCCACAGGGTGCTGCTGCATAGCTGCAAGGGATTGAGTGATCTGATCCAACTGGTCCTGTTGCTTTTGTACCAATTTTGTCAGAGTGGCAATTTGTGAGGAAGTAGAATTAGAGGGGGGCTCAATTTGGAGAGTGGGTGCACTAGCCCGTTGTACAGCACAAGAGGACGGCACAACACTATTGTTGTCCACCCCACCCTCACGCTCCCATGTAATGGCCTCAGCCCTAACTTCCAGCAATGTACACCTTGGATTGTCACGAACGTAACGCTTTAATTCCCTACGCAGATCAGAATTGCTAACATTTTGAATAAATTGATCACGAAGTAAAATGTCTGCATTAGTCATGGCATGAGGAGAATTAGCTTTAACCCTGTTCATTAAACAAAACAAGGAATGGGAAAATTCCTGCAAAGTTTCACCATCTAACTGTCTCCGTGAAAAGAAGTCCTCTTGTAGTGAGACATACGACTGTTGACAACCATACAGTTCTCTCAAAATGGTAAAAACAGTTTCTGGATTCTCACGTTCAGCTAATGGTCTATATTTAATCTCATCCCGAGCTACACCTTCGAGATGGTCAAAAATGAAAGCAGCCTGATCTGTGGGTTCAACATGCCGAACTTGCATGCTGGTACAAACTTCTTCTACCCACTCCTCAACCCCAATACCATGAGTCCCCCTGAAGGTTGGACACTTTCGCTCCCTTGGCAGGTAGATGATGCGGTCAGTTGTCCCCATGCTCCCCAGAGCTGTACGTGTACTGGGACCAGCTGGTGCATCATGTTGAGTTGAATTTGCCAGTGCAACGTCCCGTTCCTGTTGCAGCCGACTCCTATCGGCCTCCAACTGCTGGACTCGAGCCCGGAGTTCTTCAAGTTCCTCTGCCATAGGAACGGAGAGGTGGGTCCTTCTTCACTGTCGGGGGGTATCCAGCTAGGTCCCACGATGTGCCTACTGTTAGCCTATTATGCTCCCAACTTCTAAATGCTCTTTAGAGATAATTAAATAAAATATATATACTGTATATACACACACAAACTGCCTTATCAGCCAGACCCTACCAACAACGCCAGTAAATGTAACACGGGCTATGAAGGCCCGGATTGTGACTCAGAGGATGTGACTCTAAAGCCAACTGGTAGACTGTAAATAGTCTAGAGCTTCCCTATTACAAATACGCAGGTACGCCTGGCTTCAAATGACAAAAACAGAAGTGTTGTATACAATATATATTTTATTAATTCCTTTCAATATTAAAACAGCCTTTATTAGATGCATTTATGCTATGGTGGTTCTACCAGGCCAGTTGTAAAGGGCTAGCACAACTCCAAATCACTTAACACCAAAGGATGTTACATGCCAGTAACATGAGAGCATGTACAGTTTAAAACAAGGCACAGAGTTGGGAGCACAATATAGCAACTGTAGCAATCTGCAGTACAGGAATGACAGTTAGTAAGGTGCTTGCACATGATAAACAATATTAGAAAATACAAGCATGTACCTTAATCAGTCACAACCCCAACAACAAGCACATTCAATTAGTTG
>JBBPBX010034044.1:0-25727 GCA_038048925.1 Garcialebias charrua
GGTAAAAGTTGGACTCCGCCAAGGTTGCCCTTTGTCACCGATTCTGTTCATAACTTTTATGGACAGAATTTCTAGGCGCAGCCAAGGTGTTGAGAGGATTTGTTTTGGTGACCTTAGAATCGCTTCTCTGTTTTTTGCAGATGATGTGGTCCTACTGGCTTCATCAGTTCGTGATTTACAATTTTCACTGGAGCGGTTTGCAGCCGAGTGTGATACGGCCGGGATGAGGATCAGTTCCTCCAAATCCGAGGCCATGGTCTTGAGCCGGAAAAGGGTAGCATGCCCTCTCCGGGTCGGGGAGGAGGTCCTGCCCCAAGTGGAGGAGTTTACGTATCTCGGGATCTTGTTCACGAATGAGGGAAAACTGGAGCGTGAGATCGATAGGCGGATAGGTGCAGTGTCCGCAGTGAAGCGGGCGCTGTACCGGTCTGTCGTGGTGAAGAGAGAGCTGAGTCAAAAGGCAAAGCTCTCAATTTACCGATCGATCTACGTTCCCACCCTCATCTATGGTCATGAGCTTTGGGTTATGACCGAAAGAACAAGATCTCGGATACAAGCGGCTGAAATGAGTTTTCTCCGCAGGGTGGCTGGACTCTCCCTTAGAGATAGGGTGAGAAGCTCAGTCATCCGGGAGGGACTCGGAGTAGAGCCGCTGCTTCTCCACATCGAGAGGAGCCAGTTGAGGTGGCTCGGGCATCTGGTTAGGATGCCTCCTGGACGCCTCCCTGGTGAGGTGTTCCGGGCATGTCCCACCGGGAGGAGACCCAGAGGAAGACCCAGGACGCGCTGGAGGGACTATGTTTCTCGGCTGGCCTGGGAACGCCTTGGGATTCCCCTGGAGGAGCTGCTCCAAGTGGCTGGGGAGAGGGAAGTCTGGGCCTCCCTACTTAGGCTGCTACCCCCGCGACCCGACCCCGGATAAGCAGAAGAAGATGGATGGATGGATGATGGATGAAAGATGCGTTATAAATTGAATTCATTATTATTATTATTATAACATGTCATGTCTAATGCCCCTTTTCCACCGGTCGGCTCGGGTCGGATGTTACGTCATATGTGCGTCGCAGAGACCCCCTTTCATCCTTTCCCACCGGCTATTCCGAGCGGAGCCGCGCGAGATTTCCTGAGATTTTCGGGCTGCTTTCAGAGGTGTACTGAAGCGAGCTCACCCGCTCCGGAAGGAGGGAGGAGGAGACGAGAGCTGTTTTTACGGAAGCGAGGGAAGCTACCACGGCAGGACTTTTACATGAATAACACGGTAAAAACAATTGTTATTTTTTAAATTTATAGCAAAGATGGGTCTTCAGCTGAACGTGTCCTTAATAAAATCACGTACTGCTCAAAACTGCACGATTTTAAAAAGTAGTTTCGCCACGAGTAACACGCGGCGCGCGGGCGGCTTTATGTCTTTAAATGTAGCTCAATGAACAGATATAAAATATATTTCATAGCTGACTTTAATAGTACGAGGGCTCCTGAGCTTAACCACGCTTTAATATTGTCACGTATGGTCAAATGTGCTGCATTTAAAGTAGTTTCGCTTTGACTTTTTCCAAAACCTGTGTTTGCACAACGAAAATAAATTATAAAAATTCGAATTTTATTTCAAATAACTCCAACAGGATACATTTCGTGTATGAATATGTTGTGATCACACTAGATTTTTTTGAAAAATATCAGCTTTGTGGTTTTTGATAGAATTGATAATATGTGAAACAAAGTAGAAAATAATGGACGTAGGTTGACACATTTATGTCTATAAAACATTGAATTTTATTTCAAATAACTCCAACAGGATACATTTCGTATATGAACATGATGTGATCACACTAGATTTTTTTGAAAAATATCAGCTTTGTGGTTTTTGATAGAATTGATAATATGTGAAACAAAGTAGAAAATAATGGACGTAGGTTGACACATTTATGTCTATAAAACATTGAATTTTATTTCAAATAACTCCAACAGGATACATTTCGTATATGAACATGTTGTGATCACACTAGATTTTTTTGAAAAATATCAGCTTTGTGGTTTTTGATAGAATTGATAATATGTGAAACAAAGTAGAAAATAATGGACGTAGGTTGACACATTTATGTCTATAAAACATTGAATTTTATTTCAAATAACTCCAACAGGATACATTTCGTATATGAACATGTTGTGATCACACTAGATTTTTTTGAAAAATATCAGCTTTGTGGTTTTTGATAGAATTGATAATATGTGAAACAAAGTCTTTATTGTGTTCTTCTTCTAGTGGTGGCTAGTACTGTAGTAAATAGCTTGAGGAACACTACTGCCACCATGTGGTAAGACGAGTAGGATTCTGGACCCCGCCCACAGAAGGGGTACAAAAAAGCTGTGGAAACAGAACATAGATGTGACCCGACCCGAACTGAGCCGACCTGAGCCGATCCAACCCGAGCCGAGCCGAGCGGTGGAAAAGAGGCATTACACTGAATGCTAGGAAACACCTTGTATCTGTGACTGTGAAGATTTACCTGACTAAATAAAGGTTGAATGAAAAAAAATAACAAATAAAATTCAGTGTAAAGTTATTTTTGATCAAAGCTTGTAAGAACCCCCACCCCCCCACCTACAGAGCAATAAGTCTCTCTCTGGTGGAACCAACTCTCTCTGAAGAAGCAAAATGCTGTTGGAATGTGGGGGTTATTTGTTGGGGGTGTATGTAAATGAATGTTCTCTGTGTGAGGGTGATCCTTTGTTTTGACCTACTGGAGAAGATATGCTGGGAGAAGATTCTCAGGAGGGGATGTTTACCCACAAACAAAGATCTCCACCCCCAGGCTCAAGACACCTAATGGAAGAATACTGTCATTTTGACAAACTCACAGTAGTTCTAATAGTAGAATGAATTTCCTGGGTTTTCTTAATGTATCTATGCATGTATGATGTGTCTCTATGTGTTTAGATGGCATGCCATCATTGTGGATGGACACAGTGTGGAAGAGCTTTGCAAGGCTTTGAGCCAGCCACGCCACCAGCCCACTGCAATCATCACTAAAACCATCAAGGGCAAAGGCATTCCAGGTCGTTGTTTGTCCTTCCTCCTCAGCACACTGAATCTCAGGGTGTCCGTAGAACAGCATGAGCGATAACAGATAAATAAAACAGTTTTTGTATGTTTTAATGTAATGTCTCATGATGTTTCAGCTGCTGAGGATAAGCTGGGTTGGCATGCCAAAGTTTTGCCCAAAGACATGGCTGAGATGGTCATAAAGGATCTGCAGAGCCGGATCATGAGCAGCAGTAAACACTTGCACCCACCCACCCCTGTCGAGGACTCCCCGCCCGTCAGCCTGAGGAACATCAGGATGCCGAGTGCGCCCAGCTACAAGGCTGGAGAAAAGGTTTGCACAAACATCTTTAAATTGTCTTAAACATGTTTTATGTCTCTGCAAACCACTGGAACAAATGAACAAAGATGGGTCCACAAGGCCTTAATTCAAAAAACTTATAATGAACTGGATTATGAGAACTAAAAAGTAAATATTGACTTACATTAAACAACATTAGGAGTCATATTAAGAGATAGACTCTATCTTAGCAGACCTTTGAAACACTTATTTTTATTTTAGAGATCAAATAAAAGTATTTTTATTTTAAACAAAGTCAGATTTTTAAATTTCACAATCAAATCCGTGACTGGATTTTAGCTCCATTTACAGTATAAATGTTTATAAATGCTTACAGACAAACTGGTGACTGACTGCTTTCTTCACAGATTGCCACTCGTAAGGCCTATGGAATGGCCTTGGCCAAGTTGGGTCGCTACAACGAGCGGGTTGTGGTTCTGGATGGAGACACCAGTAACCTCACCTGCTCTGAGATCTTTAAGAATGAGCATCCTAACCGCTTTGTTGAGTGCTACATCTCTCAGCAGAACATGGTACGATCCAGGATGAGGCATCGTGTTAAAGCCCTTTTCACAAAACTAGAATTTTCATTTCATGAGACAAAGTACAGGTAGTCCCCGATTTACGAGCGAGATCCGTTACAACGAGGCGCTCGTAAACCGGAAATCTCGTAATTTGGAACGGCCGCCACGCTTCTCGTAAGTCCGGAATTTCGCTCGTAAATTGGAACGGTTTTGCTAGCGCGACTACGAACACTCGTTTTTCATCGAAAAACTGCTTATGAGTGCATAAAAATGATCGGAAACGTGTGTCCACATGTTTAGCTAACGAACTGTGGTGAAAAAACACAGGAAAACTCAGTATTTTTTGCGTTTTTTCCAAAAATTTCGCCAGCTCGTAAGTCTGGAACCTCGTAGATCAGAGCGCTCGTAAATCGGGGACTACCTGTAACACTTAATTCTTACATTTGACTTTAAAACACATTTGGATTTATTTTCTCTTGCTTGTTCTGATGGGTACATCCTGTTGCAATCAGAATATTTTTGCATTAAAACAAGCAGAAAGCCTTTTTATGATAGATGCTTAGATAAGTCAAAGTCAAAAAGTCAAAGTCAAAGTCAACTTTATTGTCAGATCTGCAATATGTACTGTACAGGACATACACAGGACCGAAATTGCGTTTCTCTCAGTCCCTCGGTGCAACAGTAAACATCTAAACATTGAAACACTGAAACATATAATAATAGACATAAGCATAAAATAGTAAAACTAACACTGTCCTGAGTTTTTGCATAGTGGTATAAGAGTATGAAAATTTACACCAACTCTAAAACTAAAACATTAAACATTTAATGAACATAATACTGTCCTGAGTTTTTGCATACTAGTATAAAAAAAGAGTATAAAAAGTATAACTAAAATAAACTAAAGGTTTCTAGCATTGACATTTGCAAAGTGGCAAACTACATGTTTTGGTAATTTCCCTTATTTTATCTTTTTTTTTCAATCAAACTGATTCGTTTTCCTGTAGTGGCTTCCCAGCAGCAGCTAACTCTAATGTAGGTCATGCGTGCATATGATGATAAGCGGTCCTGACAAGAGTATTCGGAGGTAAAATATTAATCAGTGCAGAGGACGAAACCATCTGGCTACATGCATGAGGATAAATAAAAAATTAAAGGGCACTATTGCGGTTGATAATTAGAATAAAAAGTCTCAATATCAAAACACTAGTCCATTAAAAGCATCTAATTCCATATTAATTGTACTTTTTTTTCCCAACAACTCAAAATTTTTATGCCCAACGTTGCTTTTGACCATGTATAATATAAGTTACGAGACTGTGGAAAGTCTCATGGAAAGGAAATGATCTGTGAGAGGAGGTATGCCACTAAATCTGTGTATTTGGTAAAATAAGCTGCAGAGATTTGAGGCAGACTCTCACTTGCTTTGAGCTTCGGTTCGAAGAGATTTGGGGTTTGCTACAGATATTTGACCCTCTGGCAAACCTTGTTGTAGTCAAGTTTGTGTGATTTCTATCCATATCAAAACTTCTGTCATAAAGGCACTAAGAAACAATCATGTTTGTTAAAATTCAGGTCTCTCTTGTAAATGAGTCATTGCGGCTCAAAGGGATTAACCTGTATAAATAAAGGTTGAATGAATCTTCTTTCTCAGGTCAGTGCTGCCATGGGATGTGCTGCCCGGGACAGGAACGTCGTGTTTGCCAGTACTCTTGCTTCCTTTTTTACACGCGCCTATGATCAGATTCGCATGGCAGCGATTTCAGAGAGCAACATCAACCTGTGTGGTTCCCACTGCGGTCTGTCCACTGGTTAGTAACCTTCTGACGACGAGTGACAGTCATCACAAGCCTTTTCACCTGTCCCATCAAACAACACCCTGCAAAAAATTCACATTTGACCCTTCACACTGTCTCCTATCACCTTTCCTTCCTTGTATTCACAGTAACCCAAATCAATTTTAAATAAATATATTTTTATTGCTCTTACTCCTTTTAATGCGGTTTCCCTTATTTGCACCCACTGGGCCTTTCAGCCTTGACTCAATCGTCCCCTTCTTCTCCCTTTGTGTCTGCCCTGAAAGCTGTCAGCAGGGAACAAATGTCCCTTTGATAGTCCAGGTAGCATCCAGTCTGGCCTTTATGCTCCTGCATGCTTCAGCTCGCCCTACCATGCAATTACACCTAAAGATATCCTTAATTACCTCAAATAAACAAAAAAATTCACCTTACAGGAGAAGAAGGCCCCTCTCTGATGAGTTTAGAGGACATGGCCATGTTTAGAGCCATTCCCAGAGCTACCATTTTCTATCCCAGTGACGGTGTGTCCACAGAAAAGGCTGTGGAGCTGGCTGCAACAACAAAGGTATTCAAAATGCAACTCTACTTTCTGCTCTGAAGCCCTAACATAAAACATTGTTCCTTACGTTGTGTTAATTTCTCCGATTTTAAAGGGTGTTTGCTACATTCGAACCAGCCGCCAAGACTGTGCCGTCATCTATAACAGCAATGAGGACTTCCATGTTGGACAGGCAAAGGTGAGGCGGTCGTTTGTTCTTAATTTATGATTAAATGGCTGCTCCCAAATAAATACATGAAACACACTAAGCTGAGGATAGCACTGCTTTCTTTGGTTAGGTGGTGTTTCAGAGCAAGGAGGACCAGGTGACTGTGGTTGCAGCTGGAGTGATGGTGCACGAGGCCCTTGCTGCTGCTGAGCACTTAAAGAAAGGTACATAAAACATCAACATTTCACTGAATGAAAAATTATTACAAGATTACGCATCACACACACACACACACACAACAGAAAAAAAATTGGAGTCATCTCATTTGTCACAGTCACAAACATGTGAACTTTTAACTAAATTTAGATTTGCTTTATTAAAAATTGTTATATGAGAAAATTATTAAAGAACCAAATGCTTTAAAATCAAGTTGAAAAGGTTTTCATTATTTCATATTCATCCTAATTTTTTGCTATGGTTTACACTGGTAAGGTTTGACTGCGTTGTTCTGTTCCTCTAAACTTGCCTTCCAGAGAGAATCTCTGTCAGAGTAGTCGACCCCTTCACCATCAAACCTCTGGACTTTAAAACCATCGTTGACCATGCACGTGTCACCAGGGGAAGAATCCTCATTGTTGAAGACCACTACTATGAAGGTGCGTTTCCCTAAAAAATGTTGCTCTTGCTGCTCAGTTGTTGCATATTTAAAGACCGTCACTAACCTTCCAGTCTTCAGATGCTTTGGCATTTTGCTGCTTAAGACCCCACCATTGGTTCTTGTCACTGGGGGTGTTGTGGTTTCCATTGGCTCGGTGTCACAGATGCGCTGTGTTGGCGTTTACTCATTGGCTGAGGCCGAGCTGCTTTGTTGCGTGCCTTCGTTGGAAACAAGGTGCTGTGGTGCGTTTTGTAAATGTGGGAGTCAGAGAGGCCAAGCGCTGTCAGATTCCCTTAAATGAACATGTGCCCATGGGGCTGACTGTGACCTAGATAGCAGTCACACTTACCCTGTGCCGCACAAGAGTAAGCAAACAGGGATGGCAAAAACGAGACCGGACAAAGAAGAATCAGCTGCTGTTTGGACAAGGTGTGGATTTTTAATTGTTTAAACTGACGCTCTGTCATTCACAAATATCCGCAGGTGGTCTCGGGGAAGCACTGTCCTCAGCAGTGGTCAACGAGTCTGGATTCAGTTTGCACCGCCTGGCTGTTTCCCACATTCCCCGTGGTGGCAAACCTCACGAGCTCCTGAAGATCCACGGCATCGACCGTGACGCCATCGCCCAAGCAGTTCGGAAGATGCTCAGCAGTGCCACTAACGCCAAGTAACTTCCTCTGAGCCCCACCCAGCAGTCGGATGACACTCGTGCTCATATAGATAAGCGGTCACCTACGTTTTGGAATCGTAACACATTACTCTTTAAAGTCGTTCACTGTGAATACCTTCTGAAAAGTGTGCTGAAATATTGTGAGTTGTGCCGTTCACCTTGACGTAGACCTTTGATGCTTCCATCACATCCCTTCCCACACACACACGCAGATACACACATTCTCTATAACTAGCATTTCCTCACTCATAATCTACATCGTCATGGATCTAGTCCAGAAAATGAATATTGTCCCTTGCTGATGTTGTTGTTGGTGGATGATCACTGTATGAAACAACCTTTTGTTTGATCTTCAACATGTTTTTCACTCATGTGTTTTTGTAACTCTTCATTCTGTGGTGGGGCCCAGTTTTAAAGTAGGTGTTAAATGTGGCAACAGTGTCCGAAAGAAGCAAAGTCGATTGTTAGTCGTAGATAAAACCAAACCAAGGTTATAAAGAGGAAACACACAACACCACAAGTGGCAAAAGAAGATTTTGGTTTTTATTTCATCATTTCTTTTCAGCTCTGGTTTGTCATTGAGTTTTGAAGCATACCGTGAACAAACACACCTCAGGGCTGCAGGTTTACCCCGTGCTGACAGAAATATGACTCACAGGCTGTTATGGTAATTTGTAGATTGGCTGCTTGAAACTCTGACTTGTGATAAAGAAAACAAACACTGTTTTTGTTACTTGAAATTTTGTATGCCTCATACTTTCAGGTAATAAAACCCTCTGCATTTGACTTTGAAAACTTGCTATGGTGTTTTTATTTAAACAACAGATGTTCCAAATTGGGTTTCTGTAGAAAAATTATGAATAATTAATATCTGACCCGTTGCAGATAGATCTTTGAATGGCCTCAATATGGAAAGAACACATTATAATTCTAATTGGATGAATGCACTGACAGCTAATTTGAGCTGGGCCAAAGCCAAAAAGAATTGCTGCCATCCAACCCAAAAATGTCATAGAGGTTCATAATAAGTTATAAACTTTTATACTGAGTTCATTTTACTGTACGCTGTTATTTACATTGAATTCTGGGACAAATAGCAGATGAGGCTACCTATACTTCTGGTGCAGCATGAACACTTTCAGCAGAAAAATTCAAACTTTTCTGCCACAATAACTATACAATTCATAACTATACCAAATGTAAAGTTGTATTGTACGTGTTCTTAAAAAACACCATTTACATTTATTAAACTCCATTTATCCAAACTACTGCTGTTCAATAAGCTATCTACAACAGGTAAGATATTATTTGCTCATAACCACTCCACAAAACCCCTTTTCAAAAGATATGAACTACCCTTTTAGGTACCATACACTGAATTTTGGTTTTTAACATACCTGGCATGAAATAATTATTAGCAGATTATAATGCAATAAATATTTTAAATACAGTTAAATACATATCATTGTTTGTGTCATACATTTTAATTCCTATTTTACACATCCCTGAACTTATAAACACATTTATTCAACTAGAAAAAGACCAACTGAAGATATAACAACACCCACCCATCCATTCATTTTCTTTACTTGCTTTTTCTATCATGAAGACAGCACAATATTAATACATGTAATAAAGTAAAATAAATTAAAAAAAGCCTTATTTTTATGAAGACATGGATGACTTCCTGACATCTCTACTTAATCTTACCAAACACAATTTTGCTCTTTGGCCTTCAAGACTAAACCTACATTTATTGCCTCCACAGTCCGGGCTGTAAACTCATTCTAGCTCCAGGCACTCCGTTTCTGTCTCAGCTTCCTGTTCAGGAAAGACAGCAAGCTTTTTAGACCTTCCCATTTGACTTTATTATAACATGATATCTCAAATCTAAACCATGACAAACTTTCAATCCAAAGGATGATCAGTAAAATAAATGCAGCTTTTCACATATACTTACCTCAGACAGCTGTATTTTCGTTTAGCGCCTCTCAGTGCAAATATTATAATTCCACATCCATAGGACAGAGTGTAGACTGAAAGAAAGCACAGTTTTTTATTTTATTTATTTATTTATTTTTACATGGGAAACACATTTTCCTCTGGGTACATTCAGATATTTTGTATGTGCGGGTTTGTGGTACTCACCATGATATGATCTAAGGTGCAAGATGGCAACAAAAAGTGCAAAACAAAGTCCCCAGTATGCATCTGAAGAGAGGTGGAGGGTATGATACAGATTTATACCACCACAGCAGGGGTCTGTACCTCTCTTGTCATAGGGGGGTCCTTTACATCTTTTAGTGTGGGCTGGCAGCTCTGAAACAAGACATAAGAACTATCAGTCTCAAAACTCTAAAAGGAGACAAGACAGCAGTATTGAAAGTTAAAAAAAAAGGGTAATCTTGCCTAAAGTTGCACCCCAAATCTCAAATGCTGCGGTAAAAAACACGCCAAGGACTAAAGGAACGGTGAGCGCTGAAAAAGAAAACACAAAGAGCCAAATAAAGACTATTTTCTACAATTAAACCTTTCATCTTAACAAAATGACAGAAGTTGTAATGAACATTATCTGTTTTATTGACCTGTATAAAATACACTTACGGTAAAATGGCCTGTAGAGCGCCATGCCCCAACCCAGACCAAAACAGACTGAATAAAAATGGTAATATTTGTCTAGAAATGTCCAGGGAAAAAAATAAATCAGTTAAAGTGAGTCATATCTTAAAACGTCAAAGAAAACCTGAGGAAACTGTGCCACCACCAGACAATTCACAAAAGTTACATACAGTGCTGGAAGAAGTCATAAACACGATTTCCTGCATTTCCCTAAAAAATAAAAAAGACAGTGTTATTAGTAAAAAGAAAGGGGAAAAAAGAGAAAGAGAGAAATGAAACCAGAGAGATCCCTAAGAATGAATATTATAAAACCTGACATCAGTGTAATGAAGCCTGGTAGAAGAAAGAGTGTACAAACCATCTGAGTTCAGCTCCAGCCAGGTGGATCCTCCAGGCAGGTGCAGCAGCAACAATGTAATCAACATTTACAGCCGACAGCTTCCTCGACGCTGGTCGCAGCACTCTGCCAAGTGTCGTGGCACAAGAAAAGTCCCAAATAAGATTGTTTTGCTTTCACGTTAACTTCCGTGTTTGATTGTCTCACAGTTGTATTATTTTACAGCTCAAAAACCACAGACAGATATTTAGAATCTCAATTCAGACAAGTGAAACAGTGTGAACTTCTGCATTGATTCAGTCAGTCAGGACTCTTCAGTCATTTGCCATCAGATTCCCTGCTTTCCCCTTTTACTGACTCCAGATTTGAGTCATTTGCAAAAGTCTGTTGCAAACTTTGAAAACTTTAAATAGCCTCTTTACTAAATATATTGATACTTTCACCTGGGAATTATTGCCCAGGGCACTGAGATCTGAAGTGCTCTTCAAAAGAAGAGTAGGCCTTTTTTAAAAAGACAATGTAATTTTGAATTCATATGAACACTTTCACATTAAGGGACCTGACCAAATTGTGAAAGAACTACCAGTATTTCTCACTACTGATGCAACAAGAATTAGATTAGAAACATTTACATGTAGATATTTATGAATATTTACTGTATTTCAGCTAAAATATTCAATACTCTATGAATGCCCATTTCTGCCACTCTGAAAAAAAAACTTCTACATCATAATTATAAAATACTATTATGACATTTGATTTAAAAAGTCCTTTAAAAACTATGAATTCTCATAATTATGAAATACTTACTCATAATCATGACATTACATTGCATAATTATGAGATACTGTACTGTCATAAAATTACAATACTGTATATCTAAAAGAAACGAGATACTTATCAAATACCGTCATAACTGTTGTAAAAAAAGCTGCCTCAAAATTATAATTTGGCATCTCTTAATTGTCACTTAGCCACATACTTACGAAATTCTATCTCAAAATTATTATTGCAAATAAAATTTTGTGTATAGTATATCTCATCATGTTGAGATGCTACAGTAATTAATAACATTGAGACAATTTTTCAAATTTATGAAATATTTAATTTCTTTAGAAGTAACATTATTTTGAGGTAGTGTCTCATAAATATGCAATGTTTTGAAATAATTAGGAGTATCTCAAATTTAGAATCATGCAAGTATTTTATAATTGTCACTTAGCCACATACTTGTGAAATTCTATCTCTAAATTATTATTGCTAATATAATTTTGTGGTAGTATATCTCATCATGTTGAGATGCTACAGTAATTAATAACATTGAGATAATTTTTCAAATTCATGAAATATTTAATTTCTTTAGAAGTACTGTGACATTATTCTCAGGCAGTGTCTCATAAATATGCAATGTTTTGAAATAATTAGGAGTATCTCAAATTGATATGATAGATTCATGCAAGTATTTTATAATTGTGATACAAAGGTTACTTTTGATCAGTATGGTGGAATTTTTTTCATTTGCCCTTTATTTATCCAGGTAGTCTCATTGAGCCATGAGAACTCATTTTCAAGAGAGACCTGGCTGTTAGGGAGCAGATGGTTTAAGGGGCCCAGAGTGGGACGAATGAGGGTGGAGTCAGATGTGGGTGTTTCACCTTTTTCCATCCACATTTTTATTTTAGGCTATGTTGTCGGTACCGGGGCTTGAACCGGAGATCTTCCGATCACAGGCCCACCGTCTCAAACCACTGCGCCACCACTCTGGACCTCCATACACACAAAATTCATTCATTCAACCTTTATTTAGTCAGGTAAATCTTTTGAACCTCATGGGATCATTTACGAAAGCGACCTGCTAAAACTAAAGAACAATGAACAGCAATGGTAGAATTTCCTTAAACAATAAACAAACAAACAATAAACAAATAAACAAACAAACAATAAACAAAAATACTTCTGATAATGATGTAAATAAGAATATTTGATTGATTTTGCTGAGGAATGTATAACTTTACATAAATACAGCAGTAATATATTTACGTGTCTTTAAATGTATCCTTGACCTTGGCTTCACAGGCTGATAGGATGTTGTAGTTTCACAATGCAACCTGTAGATGGCAGCGTTGCAACGGCTTCTTCCCTCTCTGGCAGCGTCTTGCCACAGTCACGCTAAGCATTCTGGTAATTGAAGTAAACATGGCGGCGTACTTGATAGTTTTGAATGTAGTAGCGTCGAATATGGAACTACATTTCCCTTCCCAGTCCCCCAAGATTTGAACACCATAAGGAGAAAGCTTTTTCCATTCGATGATCTCAACTGAAGTTTCCTCCGCCGGCCTCATGAAGAGACTCGGGAAAGTTGTCGAGAATGATAAAAGTATTCCTGATTTGAACGTCTTGTCGATGTCTGTGGCGGGAAAAAGGCGCGAGGAGCTGAACGCCTCACAGACAGTGACAATGCGCTTCAAACAAAGACAGCACTGATTTGTCGTTTCTTTTTTTTTCTTTCTGCCCTGCTCCTCCTGTGCTAGTATTAGCCAGACACACAGTCGGGGCTGGGTCCCGTTACCGTTCGACTCGGCGGCTCGCCAGGCTTTTCTACCATGGAGGAGCAGGAGTATCCCAACGCGGAGCTGGTGACAGAAGTCGGGTCGCAGTGGCTCCGAGCCGAAGTGGAGCGTCTGGCCGGAGAGCTCCGAGAAACCACCCACGAGAAGATCCAGGCGGCGGAGTACGGGCTGGCGGTGCTGGAGGAGAAGCAGCAGCTCAAGCAGCGGTTCGATGAGCTGGAGACCGAATATGAGGCGGTTCGACACGAGCTGGACCAGCTGAAGGAGGTAACCCGAGGTCAAAGCCACGCAGACACATGCCTCACTCATTATATCAGACTGATGTGCTCAAATGACAAGCTGAGAGTCTCATGCCTACATATTCTCATAATCAGAGTCAGAGTCAGAGAGAATTTATTGTCATTTGCACCGCATGTATAGTACATGTGTTGAAAACGAGATTATGTACACAGGGTCCCAGTTACATCCAACAACAAATGCAAGAGAAATACAATAATAACATCTAGGATTAACTAAGAGAGACATCACATCAGCTAGTAATACACTAAGCCCTAATGTAGTAGAAAAACATCATTATAAACAGCAGCACGAACATGAGCAGATGGTCACAGATGAACGCAGCAACAAGAAACAGATCAGTACAGTATCAGTATGATGTGACATTTTGCAGTGTTTATTCTTATTATTTATTTATTCATGAGTCTGACAGCCTCAGGGTAGAAGCTGTTCCTCAGTCTAGTGGTTCTACATTTGATGCTCCTCAACCTCCGTCCCGAGGGGAGTGGTGCAAAGAGTGAGTGTGCTGGGTGAGTGAGGTCTTTCATGATGCAGGTGGCTCTTTTTCTGCATCTGGAGGTGTAAATGTCTGTGATGGTGGGGAGACTGACTCCAACAGACTTCTGTGCAGCCTTCACCACTCTCTGCAGAGCTTTTCTCTCTGCAACTGTGCAGCCTCCATGCCACACGTTGATGCTGGAGCACAGGACGCTCTCCACTGCACACCTGTAGAACGAGGTGAGGACTGGGCTGCTCAGACCAGCTCGTCTCAGCCGTCTGAGGAAGTAGAGTCTCTGATGACCTTTCTTGATCAGGCTGGTGGTGTTATTGCTCCAGCTGTATTGCTGTCAAAGTGCTTGTTCCCTTCAGGGATTAAAAAGCACAGATCACTTGCCCACACTTGCTCTTGGAATGTGAGGACTGGAGCTGGAGCCATCTAATCATATTAGACTCCAGGTTATTTTATTAAACCTTCAAAGTCAAAGTCAACTTTATTGTCAAAACTGCAATATGTGAGGACATACACAGGATTGAAATTGCATTTATCTCAGTCCCTCGGTGCAACAGTAACCATTTAAACACTAAAACACTGAAACATTTAATAAACATAAGCATAAAATGAAATAATAAAAGTAAAAGTGTAATACTGTCCTGAGTTTTTGCATAGTAGTTTTTGCATAGTAGTAGTATGAAAGTATGAAAAAGTTACACCAACACTAAAACACTAAACATTTAATAAACATAAGCATAAAATGAAATAATAAAAAGTGTAATACTGTCCTGAGTTTTTTGCATAGTAGTATAAAAGTATAAAAAGTATATCTATAAAATAAAATGAAAGTTCTGGCATTGACATTTGTAATAGAGTGACAAAGCAGCATATGAAGTTTATGTACACAGTATATGTATGAGGTAGTTGATATTGGTATAGAGGTAAAGTGGCATATGCAATAAGGCTAGTAAAAAATATATATATCAGCAGTAGTGTAGATATAAAAAGTAGTGTGAATGTAAACAGTAGTAATAAATGTAAACAGTAGTAATGAATGTAAACAGTAGTAATGAATGTAAACAGTATTAATAAATGTAAACGGTGAATGTAAACAGTAGTATGACTATAGGCAGTACAGTAGTCCCCGAATTACGAGCGCTCTGATCTACGAGGTTCCAGACTTACGAGCTGGCGAATTTTTGGAAAAAACGCAAAAAATACTGAGTTTTCATGTGTTTTTTCACCACAGTTAGTTAGCTAAACATATGGACACACGTTTCCGATCATTTTTATGCACTCATAAGCAGTTTTTTGATGAAAAACGAGTGTTTGTAGTCGCGCTAGCGAAACCGTTCCAATTTACGAGCGAAATTCCGGACTTACGAGAGACATGGCAACCGTTCCAAATTACGAGATTTCCGGTTTACGAGCGCCTCGTTGTAACGGATCTCGCTCGTAAATCGGGGACTACCTGTAATGTAATACAAACATTAGTGCAAATATAAGAAGTAGTTCATATTTGTGTTGTTAGTTTGTCTTTAGGCTCTAACAGTAAAACAACAAAGGCTTGGCTGTAATATTAATTCATTCATTCAACCTTTATTTAATTCATTCATTCAACCTTTATTTAGTCAGGTTAATCTCATTGAGCCTCGAGGACTCATTTACAAGAGAGACCTGACTACAAACTAAAGAATAATGACAACAGCAACAGTAGAATTTCCTTAAACAATCAACAATAGACAAACATAAGAGAGAAATACAGATTTTATTTTTTTTTTTACAAATGAAAACAAAGATATCAAAGTAGCAAAACAGACAGATTATAAGGTAGATGTAGAAAATCAAAAACAGGAACATGTCTGCATTGGTTTTTGCCAGGATTCCAAAAGATTCTTAAAACCATTTAGAGAAGTCAAGGTCGAGAGCTTCAGATCTTTTTGTAAGATATTCCATGAAGCAGGAGCAGAGTAGGAGAAGGCCCTTTTGCCAAGTTCAGTCCTCACTGACGGAACACTGCAGGTAATCATGTCCTGAGAGCGCACACTGTAGCTGCACTCACGCAAAGACATGTACTGTAGAAGGAGATGTATGCAGGCAGCAGACCAAGAAGTATCAAGAATACACACGTGTTGCACACATTTCATCATGTCCAGGCAAGTTTTTAAAGAAAGATAATATCTCTTAATTGTGGGTTTTCCTCCAGCTTCCTTAAAAAAAAAAACATTTCCTGTTTGTTTGGATAAACATTTCAAACTCATCCCTACAACTAATTCAAGGATTCAAGGTTCTTTATTTGTCGTTCGCACCCCATGTGGTACATGTGGTGGAACGAAATTCTGTACACAGGGTCCCAGTTACATCCAACAATAAAAAGTAAAAGAAAAACAGTAATAAGATCTAAGAAATGAACTAAGAAAAACATCAACTAAATATACACTAAGCGCTAGTAGCATAAAAACATTACGCCGAACAGCAGCAGGAATCTCTTGGGTCCTTGAATTTTCTTTAATCGTGTCACTCATTTGTTGCCCTCGTTAGGACCCGAGTAGTTTTCCATGTATCTCAGGCAGTTTAGTTATTGTTGTTAATTTTTCATTTACACATAAACAGCATAAAATGCGTAAGACACACAGTCTAATGCCTGGTACCCACTGCACAACTCGAAACGCGCCTGCCGCCCCCTTTTGGCCGCTGGTCACGGTCCCACTGAACCACTGAAGACCGTCTGATGACGTACACTAGGGGGTAGCAGAGGGAGGGGTCTCTAGCTTGTTTTCCGGGTTCAGTTGTTGTGTTAACTGCACCTCCGACGGTCTTTGATGAGATAAAACGTTTTTTTAATGTTTGGGGTGATCTACACTGGAGAGTACAGCAGCCTGTCAGCAGCAACTGTAAAAATGCCACGTTTCTTACCGGAGTTTGGTTCCAATTCATGGAGGGCCGCTTCCCTGGTCGCCGTGATTCCACGCGTCTCCTCATAGACTTTGAATGTAAACCGGCCGCTTCAGCCGCCCGAAATCGGGGCAGTGGGTACCAGGCATTAGTCTAATTTGTACAAAAATGCCTGAGAGTTTCTAATGTGATTGTTCCTAATGTCTTTTTCCCCACCATTTTTCAGTCACTAATGTGTTTTTAACATCAGTAAAAAAAAAAAAAAACATACTACAATAGGCTGACTATAGTTTTCTTTGTTGGGGGTTCACATCTCCAAGAGGCTCTCCTGGTCGGCCAGCACCACTGCAGTTGTCAAAAGAGCGAGTCAGCGTGCTCCGCAGAAGCAGTGTGGAGACAGATGCAGGTTGCTTTCTACAGGTCAACTGCAGAGTATCCTCACCTGCTGGATGTCGATGTGGTACATGGGCTGCCCAGCTGCAGACAAAACGTTTCTATGACACACAATTCAAACTACAGAGAAAGTCACTGGCTGTCCTCGGCCCAGTCTGAAGTCTCAGGCTGCCTCGTGCTACATTTCCAGAGATGGAGACATTAAAGATCCTTCCCACTCTGGCCACCATCTCCTTCAAATGTTACCGTCTGGTAGAAGCTGCAGGTCTGCTAATAGACACCAGCCGATTCAGGGGCAGTTTTTTTTTTCTCACCACCAAAACGTTAAATAATCACAGAAGCATCCGGGCTTAAAGCTGCAAATCTTGTTTCATATTAATCTGCTGTTATTGCTGCTATTCCGACAGTCACTACTTGCACTTTAACATTTGAATTGTTGACATATTTTTAGGTGTTTCTTTATCTTCTGACACGGCCTGTACACAGTCTGTGTGTCTTATGTTAATTTACTTATTTCTTCACTATAGTGCATCATATAGTGCATCATCCAAAAGCCACTGCTAATTTATTGTACTCTTGCAGTGACAATAAACACATTCTTCTTATCTTATTCTAGCCTGGCACTCGCCCTCCTACGCAGCTCCGCTCAATTCTCATTTCCCTTCACTGCTCAGTCTGGGACTTCTCCCATCCACAAGGATTTCTCCGGTAGATTTTTGACCGGACCAATCAGAGAACAGAAGGAGCGGAGCTTTTGGCCCCTAACCCACGCCCCCACCTGTCCTGTCCCAGCGCGCAGCCAGCGAGCACCCGCATGTTCTTATTCAAAGCGATGCAGGACTGTTTTATATCTGACACAAATGTATTAATTTCCCCTTCTTAATCCCTTATCTGGAGTTTTCTGGAGTTTTTTTTGTAAAAAGTCAAGTAATCGCTCCCTCCTCCCTCCTCCTCTCCCTCCGCTGAGTGAAATGAACGAGGAAGAGCCTCAGGTTGTCACGAGAGAATTAAACTTGGGTTTTACGTTGCTGCCCGAGTCCCTGCATATTTTCTGGCCTTATGGTGAGCTGGACCAGAGCTACATGGTTTTATTTTTATTTTTTAAGACGTTTTATTTCCATAAACACAGAATATCCAGTGGTAGCGAGACGACATGCAGCAGGGAGTGGAGCAGATCTCAAGTTCACGAGAGCAGAGGAAGCAGACCATATATGGCTCTGAGGGGGAGGGAGCAGAATGCTTTTCCTGTTCAAAAATGTTCTAAGATCCAATGGTCTTGTTCCTCAGCAGAGGCCACGCCTCCAGCAAGAATCGGTTTTCTATTAAGAGATCCCAGACCCTTGTCCGAAGCGAAGTGAAGGACGGGGTCTGGTTTTAACCAGGCTAATCTTATTCCTCTTCTTTCGGCTTTTCCCTTTTCAGGGGTCGCCACAGCGAGTCATCCTCCTCCACCTCACTCTGTCCTCTGCATCCTCTGTCCTCACTCCAACTACCTCCATGTCCTCTCTAACTGCATCCATATATCTCCTCTTTGGCCTTCCTCTGTGTCTTTTTCCTGGCAGCTGCATTTCTAACATCCTTCTACCAATATACCCACTGTCCCTCCTCTGGACATGTCCAAACCATCTCAGTCTGGCCTCCCTAACTTTATCTCCCAGTTGTTCAACATGTGCTGTACCTCTGATGATCTCATTCCTGATCTTATCCATCCTTGTCACTCCTAAGGAGAACCTCAGCATCTTCATTTCTGCCACTTCCAGTTCTTTCTCCTGTCTTTTTGTCAATGACACTGTCTCCAGACCATACAATATAGCTGGTCTCACCACTGTCTTGTAAACTTTTCCTTTGACCTTTGCTGACACCTTTTTGTCACAAATCACTCCTGAAACTTTTCTCTCATCCACTCCATCCTGCCTGGACTCTCTTTTCACCTCTTTACCACATTTTCCATTTTCCTGGACAGTGGACCCCAAGTACTTGAAGTCTTGCACCTTTATGACCTCTGCTCCTTGTAGCCTCACTGTTCCACCTCCTCCCTCTCATTCACACACATGTACCGTACTCTGTTTTACTACGGCTGACTTTCATTCCTCTTCTTTCAAGTGCATACCTCCACCTCTCCAAATTCTCTTCCACATTCTTCTTATGATTCTTAGAATTAGAGGTACTGTAGGTAGATTATTATTATTTTTTTTTGGTTTGCGGCTGTGGCTGAGGATAGAGCAGCTGTCCTCCATTGCAAGAGTTGGGGTTTTGATTCCACCAGCAGTCACAAGCCGAAGTGTCCCTGGGTAAAACACTGATGGCTGTGATGGCATGTTTAAATGTTTACTGTTGCACCGAGGGACTGAGAGAAACGCAATTTCGGTCCTGTGTATGTCCTGTACAGTACATATTGCAGATCTGACAATAAAGTTGACTTTGACTTTGATGTGTGTCCCAATGATGTGTGAATGTGATAAAGCACTGATTGTTATTTGTATAGCTATACCGTAGTAGAGTGCTGTATGGGTAAAAGAGGGCACAGATTGTAGTGTAAAGTGCTATGAGTATCTTGATAAGATAGATAGAAAGGCGCTATATAAATACAGTCTATTTACCATTTACCTTGTATATAAAAAGGCAGTTTATGTACAACTGCATGGCATTACGTGTTAAAAAAGTTCTATCGTAGCTGCACCATATTGTTTGTCCAACTAGTTAGCCCAGTCAGTATCAGTTAACACTTTGATGGGTGCAACCTACCTACTCAGCTTTGCTTCCTAATCAACAAATATATTTTCCTTACAAACATGGCACAGTTTAAGGAAAAAATAAACAGGCTTTCCAAAATTGTAAGATTTTTTTTTTCATAAGCATTGATACAACAAATAAATTCAATTCAAAAATACTTTATTAATCCCTAAGGGAAATTAAATGTTGGTGTAGCTCATCATCCTGGATTCATTAGAGTTGTTCTAGATGCTGATGGATGTGAGCTGGAAGGATCTTTTGTAGCGGTTCGTCTTGGCACATCTGAAAAAAATGGTTGCAGATGTTGATCTGTCTACTTGGACTTGGTGGGTTTCTCAGTCTTCTTGGGCAGCAGGACCACCTGGGTCTTGGGCAGAACTCCTCCCTGAGCGATGGCCACTCCTCCCAGCAGCTTGTTGAGCTCTCATCATTGCGGACAGCCAGGTGCACGTGTCAGGGGATGATCCTGGTCTTCTTGTAGCCACGAGCCGTATTTCCCACCAGCTCCAGGATCTCAGTGGTCAGATACTCCAGCACCTCTGCCAAATAGACGGAGATGCGTCCACGGCACCTCCTTTTTTAACTTATTTCTGATTTGGGGCTGCAGCGGAGGTATTATTTGAGCTTTTGAGATGTTAATCAGTTGCTCCCGATTGTAAAAAATAAAATGCACACACCTTGTTGCCATGGTTACACATCATAACAAATGTCCATAAGCAAAAAGGTTTCAGTAAAAATCCTTCAAGCTGCACAGCATCTGCTATCAAAGGAAATAATCATAAAAAAGTGATTTACTTACAGAAAAAAGAGGAATTGAAGTTTTCAAAAGTAACATCCCAGAATGAAAGTAACAGAGCTACTCCAACATGCAGCCACCTTGAGCGGCACAATATTTACAATAATTATTAGCGTTTATTTACAATAATCAACCAAACACAAATTTGTTTACTTTTTGTTATGTTTATTTATGTTTAGTGCTAATAAACGGTTAAAACTCCCTGTTAGAGATTAGTGGTGTTTTTACGTTATTATTTGAGCTGAGTATACAATGCAAATTAATTAATATGATCAATATGAGCTTGAAGATTAATTTTGAGAGTCATGTCTCAATTTGTTTTGTGTGTTTTTCCACCAATCGATAGAATCGATGTTCCTGGAAGCACATTGAAAACATTTCTGACTTAATCTCAAGAATCAGCACTATGTTTCTGTCCGATCTTAAAAAATAAAAAAAAATTCCGTCCTTGAAATCTTCTTTGGGTCTGATTTCTTTTAGCTTCTATGTAAAGTCTTTAACAAATGTTATGTTTAAACACACACTTAGCAACACTTAACTGTAAATGTTAAAATGCTACAAGATTTCAGAACATTTTCTCTCAAAAACTATCAGGATGAACTCATCTGTTGCAAACACAGGTGGTCAATAAAATCCTATATTGAAATATATGGCACTAATTTTGTAAGTATGGTTTGATAATAAGAAATAACTTTAGCTTCTAAAATCATAACTTGTGGGAAAATAAGGATGTATTTCAGAGAAGTTTGGGTTTCCCCCTCTGTTCAGTGCAGTCAGTTTCTTGCAGCCAGTTCGTCATTAGAGGAACCACTCCCGGAAGGAACATGTGGGCTTTTTATAGCTGTCGTACTCTGTAGTTACTGTCTGATAAAAGCTCCTCCAGTTCTGACTTTGTTAAATAATTTAGCGCAGTGGGTTTGTTTTAACAGCTAACTCACTGTTCCGTGTTCTAAGTCGCTCACATGGCTTTTTATTTTTATCCTTGTAGCCACAAGCTCAGTAAATGAAAATATCTTTAAACAGTCAACAATGTGATTACCGGTAGATGGTTTTGGTTATTCACGCATGTCTATAAAACAACATATTACAAATCAAGTAGCTAAATCATAGCTAAATTACTGTTTTTCCAACAATTTCCTTCAACTAAACAGTAACAAAACAGAAATAATTCTTGTTGGTACCAAAAACTCTATTTCAAAATCAGAACATCTTCTCGTCCCCCTTAACAACTCTCTGCTATCCCCCTCCCCTCAGGTCAAGAGCCTCGGTGTCATCCTCGACACCACTCTCTCCTTCACTTCACACATCAACAATATTACTCGGTCTGCCTATTTCCACCTCCGTAATATTAACCGTCTCCGTCCTTCTCTCACACCCCGCTCCACAGCCATCCTGGTGCACAGCCTTGTGACTTCCCGTATTGATTACTGCAACTCCCTTCTCTACGGCCTCCCCAACAAATCTCTCCACAAGTTACAGATGGTCCAGAACTCAGCTGCCCGTGTCATCACTCAAACCTCCTACTATAACCACATCACTCCTGTCCTGCAGCAGCTCCACTGGCTCCCGGTTAAATCACGCATCATCTTCAAAATTCTACTCCTCACGTTCAAATCTATCCACAACCTTGCCCCTCCTTATCTATCTGACCTCCTACAAATCTCCATCCCATCACGCTCTCTCAGGTCCTCCTCTTCACTACATCTCCATGTACCCTCTGCCCGCCTCTCCACCATGGGGAGCAGGGCCTTCACCTGCTCTGCCCCTCACCTCTGGAACGCTCTACCGCCAGACCTTCGAAACACCACCTCCCTTTCTCTGTTCAAGACTGCCCTGAAAACCCATCTCTTTAGACTAGCTTATCATTAACTTTACTAAATGTATTTTAAATTCTTTTGTATTTTATATTCTTTATGTATTTTATATTTCAATTTGTTTTCTTGCTGTAAAGTGTCCTTGGGTGTCCTGAAAGGCGCTTTTAAATAAAATGATTATTATTTTTTATTTATTTATAAGTACAAGCCCAAAACCAGAAAAGTTGGCACGTTGTGCAAATCGCAAATAAAAACAGAATACAATGACTTGCAAATCTTTTTCAACCCATATTCAACTGAATAGAATGCAAAGACAATATATTTAATGTTCGAACGGAGAAACTTTATTTTGTTTTGCAAATAACCATTAACTTAGAATTCAATGGCAGCAACACATTGCAAAAAAGTTGGCACAGGGACATATTTACCACTGTGTTACATCGCCTTTCCTTTTAACAACACTCAGTAAACGTTTGGGAACTGAGGAGACCAATTTTTGAAGCTTTTCAGGTGGAATTCTTCCCCATTCTTGCTTGATGTACAGCTTAAGTTGTTCAACAGTCCGGGGTCTCCGTTGTCGTATTTTACGTTTCATAATGCGCCACACATTTTCAATGGGGGACAGGTCTGGACTGCAGGCAGGCCAGGGGAGGACCCGCACTCTTTTGCTACGAAGCCACGCTGTTGTAACACGTGCAGAATGTGGCTTGGCATTGTCTTGCTGAAATAAGCTGGGGCGTCCATGAAAAAGACGTCGCTTGGATGGCAGCATATGTTGCTCCAAAACCTGTATGTACCTTTCAGCATTAATGGTGCCTTCACAGATGTGTAAGTTACCCATGCCTTGGGCACTAATGCACCCCCATACCATCACAGATGCTGGCTTTTGAACTTTGCGCCTATAACAGTCCTGATGGTTCTTTTCCTCTTTGGTCCGTAAGACACGACGTCCACAGTTTCCAAAGACAATTTGAAATGTGGACTCATCAGACCACAGAACACTTTTCCACTTTGCATCAGTCCATCTCAGATGAGCTCGGGCCCAGCAAAGCCGGCGGCGTTTCTGGATCTTGTTGATGAATGGCTTTTGCTTTGCATAGTAGAGCTTTAACTTGCACTTACAGATGTAGCGACGAACTGTAGTTACTGACAGTGGTTTTCTGAAGTATTCCTGAGCCCATGTGGTGATATCTTTTACACACTGATGTCGGTTTTTGATGCAGTACCGCCTGAGGGATCGAAGGTCACGGGCATTCAATGTTGGTTTTCGGCCTTGCCCCTTACGTGTAGTGATTTCTCCAGATTCTCTGAACCTTTTGATGATATTACGGACCGTAGATGGTGAAATTCCTAAATTCCTTGCAATAGCTCGTTGAGAAAAGTTGTTCTTGAACTGTTCGACAATTTGCCCACGCATTTGTTCACAGAGTGGTGACCCTCGCCCCATCCTTCTATGTGGATGACTGAGCATGTCAAGGAAGCTGCTTTTATACCCAATCATGGCACCCACCTGTTCCCAATTTGCATGTTCACCTGTGGGATATTCCAAATAAGTGTTTGATGAGCATTCCTCAAATTTCTCTGTCTTCTTTGTCACTTGTGCCAGCTTTTTTGAAACATGTTGCAGGCATCAAATTCCAAATGAGCTAATAATTGCAAAAAATAACAAAGTTTACCAGTTCGAACGTTAAGTATGTGGTCTTTGCAGTGTGTTCAATTGAATATAGGTTGAAAAAGATTTGCAAGTCATTGTATTCTGTTTTTATTTGCGATTTCCACAACGTGCCAACTTTTCTGGTTTTGGGCTTGTATATCATTATTTAAAGTGACATCATTATCAGCAACCAAGTTTGTTTCTACTGACTCAATCGGCGGCACAAGTTTTGTCCACAAGTTATTCATCCTGTTGGTGACTCTGGTCACTTGACTTATTATTTATTTTATTGTTGTGAAATGTTGTGACTTATAAAGAAACCAGTCATCAGTAGTTATGACAAAGGCTTCTGATCAGCAGCTTCCACAGATGGTTCCACAAATCACATTGTGTGGTAAAGTGCAGCTGCTGTGTGGTGGTTTTTGGGACAACAGCTGTTACGACACTAGTTTAGCTTTGGATCTGCGATTGTTGGCTAATGTTGCCCAAATCTATATGTCAGCTAGCTTTAGAGGTATAAATATTTAATTTTTTAGTAACTAATTCCTTGATAGATATTCAAATCAGTTATAAAATGCCAGTGATGTCACATCTCTTTTAAATTTTAGACTGGGTTTGCCATATGGGGAGCTACAATGAGCAAAAGTAGCTAAAAACATTTAGTTCGGTTTAGAGGTGAATTTAGATAATTGCTGAGAACGTTAGCAGAAAAGTACAAACTACACTAAATGCATTTATGGTTTTATGTGTGCACTTTAAAACACATTTGTTTTTATTCCCCATTAAAAAGTTTGTTGTTTTGTTTCTTCTGTCTTTCTGTTTTGGACAAGGCCTTTGGACAAGCTCACACCACCCACAGGAAGGTGGCAGCAGATGGAGAGAGCAGGGAGGAGTCCCTGATACTCGAGTCTGCCAGTAAGGAGGCTCACTACCAGCAGAAGGTCCTGGATTTGCAGAATGAGCTTCGACAGGCCAAAGCATCCCTCTCCAGCGCTCACGCAGAAAACGATCGTCTGACAGCCGTTGCCCTTGAGATTAGAGAGGTGATTTGTTTTTCTTTCCTGAGGTTTTGAATTTCATTTTACTAAACATGATGCAAACAAAATCCCGTTTTTATTCAGATGGTCTCCGTCTGTACGACCACAAACTTTCCCGCCCATAACTACAGATCCCCTCAAGATAATTTAGTGACGCTTCGTAAACATGTGCATCACCACTACACAGAGCTTCACATACACATTTCATCAGCTCCATGGTCAAGATCACAAATCAAGGTCATATTTAAAACAAGGTGTTCGTTTGTCCCGCCCATAATTTCTGATCTGCTCAAGATAATTTATTGAAGCGTCACACTAAACAGCATGTTGTGGAATCTTTTCATCAGCTCGGCTCTAAGGTCAAGATCA
>JBBPBX010034045.1:21804-32879 GCA_038048925.1 Garcialebias charrua
GGCTGTGGCTGAGTGGTTAGAGCAGTTGTCCTCCAATGAAAGAGTTGGGGGTTCAAATCCACCAGCAGTTACATGCTGACGTGTCCCTGAGCAAGACACTGAACCCCTCATTGACTCCGATGTGTGTCCCATCGGTGGATGAATGTGATAAAGCACTGATTAGCCTCTTTAGAATGATTTGTTCAATTAGCGTTGTATAGATTTAGTAGAGTGCGTATGAATTGGTAAATGAGGCACAGATTGTAGTGTGAAGCACTTTGAGTATCTTGATAAGATAGAAAGGTGCTATATAAATACAGTCCATTTACCATTTTATTATACATTCTGCTCTCAATGAGTCTGACTGTTATTGATCTTTTTTGGGTGTTTTGAGCACAATTTATTCCCCCTGTTAGTCATTTTCTCTTTGGGAAACATCAGCCTTGTGTCTTGTGCCTGTGTCAGCTACTTTTTTTAAAAATTGTTTAGTCTTTGTACTCTGCACCTTTCCGGCAGTTCAGGATAAAGGGCCGTGACAGCCCCTGGTTTACTCCTGAACTAGCTGATCTCCTACACTGGAGAGATCATCTTTGGGCCGCAGCAAGAAAATCACACTCAGACACTGATTGGTTGAAATTTCGGCAGCTAAGGAATAAATGCACAACTGCCATCAAAGCCGCAAAACGTAACTACTTCTTATCTCAGACCTCCAAAAATCTAAATGATCCAAAAAAATTCTGGAAAACCATTAAATCTCTCTCAGGCACCCCCCAATCATCTGACCTCCCATCACAATTTCTTGTTGACTCTGTTCCTGTGTCAAATAAGCACGAGATCCTGAACTGTTTCAATAAACATTTTGTTGCTTCTAGTTCATTATTTGACACAGTTACAAACGGAAAATCAGCCACTTTATCTAATAATCAAACTTCTACAAATCAAATCCCTTCTACAAGTCAACCATCTGTTAATCACACCTTCTCTTTTTCTCCGTTCTCAGTCAGTGAGGTAAATAAACTGTTAAATGATCTTGATCCAAAAAAATCTGCAGGTCCAGATGAACTTCCACCTTATTTCTTAAGGCTGGCTGCTCATATCATCACAGTCCCTGTGACCCACATCTTTAATCTGTCCATAAGCCAAAACACCATTCCGGATGCTTGGAAAACAGCCTTTGTTCTTCCTTTGCTGAAGGGAGGTGACCCCACCTCACTGAACAATTATCGACCGATCTCTAAACTCTGCATCTTAGCCAAGGTTCAAGAAAAACTGATAAACTCCCAGATCAAAAATTATCTGGACTCATTTAACATCTTACCTCTCCATCAATCTGGTTTCAGGAAAAAACACAGCACAACAACTGCTTCTCTGAAGGTTCTGAATGATGTTGTTGAAGCATTGGATGCTAAGGACTATTGTGCTGCACTTTTCTTAGACCTGTCTAAAGCTTTTGACACTGTGGATCATAACATCCTGTGTCATAAGCTCTCAGAAATCGGTTTCTCTGATCACACCATCGGTTGGTTTTCTAACTATCTTTCCAATCGGATGCAATGTGTTCAACATAACGGTACTTCTTCCAGCTATTTAACAGTTAAAAATGGTGTACCACAAGGCTCAGTTTTAGGACCCACTCTCTTTACAATCTACATAGCTAATGTAGGTCACTGCATCCCTGATGCATCCTTACATTTCTATGCTGATGATACAGTTGTTTACTGCCGAGCTAAAACAGTTGCTAAGGCTTTCCTGTTACTGCAATCTGCTTTTGACATCATCCAGTCAGATTTGTTCCGTCTCAAACTTGTCCTAAATGCTGATAAAACAAAAGGGATGTTTTTTTCAAATAGGAAGGCGGTTCCAGCAGATCCTCCTCTGATTTTTTCTTCAAATGGTGTCCCTATTGAGTTTGTTGATTCCTATAAATATCTGGGTATCCTGATTGATTCACATCTCTCTTTTAAACTCCACGTGGAAAACCTAGTGAAGAAACTGAAAGTTAAACTGGGTTTCTTTTTCAGAAACAGATCATGTCTATCACTGAATGTCAGGAAACGCCTTGTGTCTGTGACTTTCCTTCCCTCCATTGATTACGGTGACATTCTCTACATGAATGCTCCTACAAGCACCCTGCGGATGTTGGATGTTGTCTATCATGGTGCACTAAGATTCATAACTGGTTGTGATTATCGTACCCACCACTGCACCCTGTATTCACTGGTTAACTGGACATCATTAACCTCACGCAGACTCTTCCACTGGTACATTTTCATCTTTAAATCACTTCTTGGTCTGCTGCCCTCATACATCTCCTCCTACATGTCTTTGCGTGAGTGCAGCTACAGTGTGCGCTCTCAGGACATGATTACCTGCAGTGTTCCGTCAGTGAGGACTGAACTTGGAAAAAGGGCCTTCTCCTACTCCGCTCCTGCTTCATGGAATATCTTACAAAAAGATCTGAAGCTCTCGACCTTGACTTCTCTAAATGGTTTTCAGAATCTGTTGGAATCCTGGCAAAAACCAATGCAGATCTGTTCCTGTCTTTGATTTTATACGTCTACCTTATAATGTTTTGCTAGTTTTTTGATACTTTGTAAAAAAAAAAAAAAAAAAAAAAAAAAACTTTCTTTTGTTTTTTTTTCTTCTCTCTTTTGTTTTCTATTGTTTATTGTTTGTTTGTTTATTGTTTATTGTTTAAGGAAATTATACCACTGCTGTTCATTGTTCTTTAGTTTTAGCAGGTCGCTTTCGTAAATGAGCCCTTGAGGTTCAAAAGATTTACCTGACTAAATAAAGGTTGAATGAATGAATGAACTCTATCAGGTGTGACATCAGCCGCTGAGCACAATGTATGGAAAAAGAGGCTAAAGTCTTAAATACAGGCTAGACTACTGCCTAGGCAATAAGATAATGTTTTATTGTTGTTCTTGTTTTTAGCTTTATAAATATATCAAAAATCATACTGTATGTTGGTCTCGTAAAATGTTGCGTGTATCATTATTTTAAACCAGCATGCTATTTAAAAAAAATCTTATAAATGCCTGAAAACTTGATAGAAACTTGGCTTCCGTTCCGATAACCTGGATAAGGACTTTAGCCTTATTCTTCATACTTTTACTCTCTGTGGATGTTACAGCTGATAAAATGCAACTATTTTACTTTAAAATGACTACATTATCCTATAAGTCAGGGAGAGCGTTGAAGGGTCATTCTCCTGAGTAACCAAGAAGTACCATTGCTGCTGTTACTGACCAGAGTTGTGCTGGTCTCTTTCTTTGGACCATCTGGCAGGAAAGGGGGAGGGATACTTGACTGCTGGTTGAAGTTTGATTGAGACACCTGTACAGAGACCAAGAAAACATTTAGCTTTGTGTGATTTTTCCAAAATACTTACTTCCAGCTTTGGGTTGACCAGTTTTGTCCTGTTTCAGTACCTGCTGCTGTGTCAGATTTATCTCAGCCCGTGTCTGGCTGTGTTGCTGTTGTTTCATCGGGTTTTGCTTCTGTTGCTTCAGTTGCATCTGCTGATGATGCTCCGATTGTGACAGTCTCTGCTGCTCTTGTTGTCTGAGCTGCAGTTTTCGAGTTTTCTTTGGTCTCTGCTGACAAAGTTTCTGTTGGGATCTTGGCATTCGGCTGTGGATGTGCTGCTGCTGTAGTAGAAGTTTCTGCATGGCCTGTTGATGATCCAGCTGCAGAGCAGACTGCCGGAGACAAATGTATTCTTGTTTATTCTGCAAACTTTTTATCACTGGCTTGCGTTGCAGACGAACCTGACTCTTCACCTCCTTTGTTCTGGTCAAAGACCGCTGTAATCCAATTGATGCCTGTATAAATGCCTCAGAATCAACTATTTCTGCCTCACTGGCTTCCTGTGTGATGGTTACTTTATTACCATCCATCACTGATGATATTTGAGGTGAAAGAGGCGGGGAGCTTGTTGAAAGAGCCACATCAGAGTTATCAGGTGGCTCTTCTTTCACTCTGAGAGGAGCTGGCAGCTCTGAAACTTGGGATTCTCTGTTCCCTTTTTCCAGCAGTATCTTGAGCTCCTCTACCAGCCTCTGCTTCTGCCTCAGCATCCTGGTAAGCTCTGCAATCTGCTTATCTTTCTCCTGCAGCATTCTGTCTTTGTCAACAGAAGAAGCTGTAGTTGGAGCGGTGGGGGCAGCGGAAGAGACCAAGCGGTGTTTGTGCAGAGAGGCAGACTTTAAAGAGAACTGACAAGGTGGTGGGGTGGAGCACCGGGGCTCCTCTTTAATGTTCGCAGGAAGCTGAGGCACTGAAGATGGCGGCGGCAAGCTCAGCTCAGTGAGAGGAGGATTCATCTGTGGAAAACAACACAAACAAAAAGGATTTCTGGGCTAATTATGGTCTTATTTAAACACAAACAAAAATTTGGGGGGTTCAAAACTAAAAAATGCATTTTTAACTTGGGCTTTAATAAACCGTTATACATTAAAAATATACAATCATGTTCTGGTAGATCGAATATTTTTTTTATTTGTGGTGAAATTTCATCTGCTCAAATAAAGGTCATTTGGGGGGTGCATCATTGTTACCCACCAACATGAAACACAGGCAATCATGTAACTGTGTTGTGTTCAATGTCTGTCTGTTAGCTAAATATTTAATGAACCACTGAGTGGATTTTAATGAAACTCTTAAAAAAAATCATTTTTGGATTTATTGTCACAGCTAACTGATTCAAGCAAATGTAACAATGGCTATACCTTAATAAATTTTACGTATATTGAGCTATTTTGTGTGGTAGCACCTGAGAACCATCCCGATCTCACACTCTAGGTGCCAATAGATCACACAAGATCTTTATTTAAAACGTTGGCAACCAAAACGGAATTCTCTCAAGTAATGATAATTTTTTTAAAGTCTAATCAACTGAATCTATCAAAGCTTTGATCTACCTCAATTTATATAGCAACATGAATGTCAAAATAAACAAATTAGGTCAAAATTTTCATTTTTACAAGGTTATAATAAAGTAATATTACATTAGCTGATTCGGATACAATGGAATAACTGAAAGATGAATGATTTAACACAATCATTAGGACATAAAGATAGATCATTGTGTTACAGCAGCCTCTAACCTGTTCTCCCAATAGACTTGGCTTTGAAGTCTCTTGACTTGTGGCATCCAGTGAGCTGCATTGTGGGATGTGTAGTTGAACATTGTCATCATGTCTCAGAACTTGCTGAGGAGTTGCACTGGAACTGCTCCCTGCATTGATGACATCTGGACATTAGAAATACAAAACTAATGTAAGAAATGTTGATGTTTTCTCTCTATTTGTACAGTGCGATTCTTTTTTTAATTAAAAAACAGTTGTGAATAAAAATAAAAAGTGCAGCGAAAGAATTAATGTGAAACTTTTAAACAGCTCGCATACCATCTTGAGATGTGTGTTGGTGCTGAAACTGCTGCTCTTGTGATGCGTTGATGTTGTAGTTGTTTTTAGAGGAGATTCTTGCTCTTTCTGGCTCTGTGCTGCCCCCTGCTGTTCGAAAGGAGGTAGTGTCACTGCCTTGGTTCGGCTCTTGGTGAGTCCTCAGCCTCTCGATGAGGTCCTTTCTGGTGCCAGAGATGGGCAAGCTACGAAGCTTCAGCTCCATCTTTAGTTCTGCCACCTGACAGCAGAGTGAAAGAAAAATAAGAATGAGTGAGAAAAATAGGATGAATAAAAAAAGATACAGTATGGGTAAATAAAAAATGCTAAAGGATTAAGGGGGGAAAAGAACAAGCAGACTGAATAATTTGTCATTTTCTCTTCACAACCACGTTAAGTCAGCAAGGCACAAAACTTGTTTTTGTTTCAAGTTCTATCCTCTTTAATAAAACTCAAATTCAACAAGGATGCTTTGGTTTTCCTCATTTTGTCTCATACTTTAAAGTGAATTAAAACTATTCTTACAAGACACCTCTCTTCATTGCCGTCATTGTAAAAGCATTCCCATTCAATTTTCTTTCTGCGTGATTTCTCAGACTCGTCATTCTTTAAATATCATAGTTTTTCCATTTTACAGGTTTTTATTGGTCCTATTTGTGAGATCCTCTTCTAGTCTGAATCTATAGTTTTTAACCTCATGCTCATTTAATTCTAAACATTAAAAATATATATATTTTTGTACATCTCTGCATTTAAACTAAAGGCCCAGCATTCCTTGCAGGAAAATATATCGCTTAGCACTTTATATGTAAGTTTTCATCTGAGAGCATTTTGTATGGAGAAAAATTATGGTGTTTTAGCTGTTTTAGTTAACCTTGAAATTAAGATTGAGCACAATCTTATCAGGTTACAATCTTATCTGGTCTCTTGTAAATGAGTCCCCGAGGCTCTATGGGATTAACCTGTATAAATAAAGGTTGAATGAATGAAAATTTCATGACACATTGTGAGACCTCACATGACCTGCTAGTGCTTAGAGCAGGGGTGGGCAATTATTTTTTCCATGGGGCCGCATGAGAAATAGAAAATATTGTGGGGGGCCGGGCCAAATGACATAATTCAATACTGCATAATATTAATAGTATTTCTTTATTAAAAACAGTAAATATCAATGTTTAGACAAACTGGTAAAAGTTTTAGTTATGATTAATCAACAAAATAAGAGGTTTCTTTACAAAAAGTCATTTACTCAATGAAATTTCCCAGTACAATGGTACACTGGATATTTTACCATTTGTGACTGATTTTATTAGTGATCATTTTCAGCCATAATCACCAAAAGCACATTTTGAGTTTCATGTACTGTTGAAAAGAGGTTCTTATCTTTCTAAAGACATCACAATATTGCCTTTGTACTTCAAATATTACGAAACATCGTATAATAGTGATTGTCACTGAACTGTGATTTGAGTCCCTGTTCACTGGTTGGTGCCTTTACATATGAAGTCTAACCACCTCATTTGATGTTTCTCAGTTCTTTTTTCTTGTTCGGTGAGAGATATCTGGTCTCTGTAGGACTTTAACGAGAGCATTACAGTCAGGTTGAATGTCTGAGGTGGAGATGAGAAGCAAAGCTGGCAGATGATCATCAGTGATCATCAGTGAAAGATGATCTACACCTGGATTTGTTAAACTTCATCACTGGTTGTTCACATGTTATTAGAGCCAAAAAGAACCAACATCTTCTGAGCATGTCTCCTCGTGTTTGGAAAGTTCTCCTCCTTGAGAGAACAGTAGAAATCCAGCATTGATTTGGACTTAAACTGCTCTGCCAGTCCCACATCAGACTGCAGGTCCATGAGTTCCAGCTGAACATCACTGGGTGCATCATCAGCACTGCAGATGAAAGGAGAGTAAATCATCTGCATTTTATCCTCAATTGTTCTGAGATCTTCAAATCATCTTGAACACTCACCATGCAGTGCATCAAACACGGAGTACCACCTGCGGAGGTGATCAGCTGATGGTGTGAATTCTTTCAGGGTTTGCAGTGATAGTCTCATGAAAGCCTTCAGCAGGCTGTGCAGTTCATGAACAGAGAGGCCCTTGCCTTGCAGTTTGGTGTTCAGTTCAGTCATCAGTGCAGTCACATCAACAGCAAATGAAAAACCTGCCATCTAGTCTTCTTCTGAGAGCTCTGGGATGTCTTGGTTCTTCTTCTCACAGAACTCTTGGACCTCTGCTTCCAGGTCCCAAACTCACTCACTTTGCCGAGGCTGAGCCATGTGGCAGCTGACGACACTGCTCAGTCTCATGCTCCTCTAAAGGTGCACCAACCTGCCTGTGATCCAGCGCTCGTGCCCTGATGAACTTTACTAATTTAGTTACATCAGTAACATGGGTCATTTTTAGCACGGCCTTGCACAACACATGCTGGCGTGTAATAAAATGCACAAATACCCATTTCTGATATGCGCTGATATTCAGTCACTTCATTTTGCACACGTTTCAAAAGTTTGACATTTTTCCCTGTAAGATTTGGACAACCGTCGAATGCGACACCTGCCAGTCTGTCTTGTTTCAGTCCCAGCATGTCCATTTACCTCTGAACAGATCGTTTCCTGCCGTTGTCCCTTTCATTGCAGCCAGCTCCTCCATCATGTTGAAGTCTGTTATTCCACAGACAAACACAAGTAACTGGGCTGAGTCTCAGACATCACGACTCCGTTCAAAACCAAGGAGAACAAGTCCAAACCTGCAACTTGACGTTGCAGCTGAAGCTCCAGATTCCCCACAATGTCCTCAGTCCTTCTCATCATGCTTCTCCTGCACAACAGGACTTGCTCAAATGCTTTTTTTTTTTTCAGGGCACATTAGCGCTGCAGAGTCCACCACCCTGAGAATGGCTCACTGTTTCTAGCCATTTTGTGGGATATGACAAAGTTAATTCTCGGTTGCTGCACCCCTGGATGTGTGAAGCATGGTCAAACTGCCCTGCTGCATTTGTAGCTTAGCAAAGCTTCAGATGTCTGCGCCCTTTCAGCATCAGTCAAGTTTTTGTATTTCTCTGCGTGTTTTCTCTCATAAATGTGACTCAAACTGTAATCCTCAAACACAGCCATCTGCTTTCCACAAACTAAACACACAGCTCTACCCTCAACTTCCGTAAATTAATATTTAGCCATCCATCTTTTGATGAAATCCTCCCACTCAGCATCTACTGTTTTTAAAGCATGAGTGGACATTTTTGAGGGCTAACGTTGTCTTGTGACTTGCTCGTGACAACAATTCAATCATGCATATTGCGCATGTCTTGATTTACACATTGCATCATTTTGTACGTGAATAAAAAAAAAAATCAAAATTAAAGCAATGCAGTCCACAAATGAGGTAAAATTAGAAACTATGTTTTTGTTGTAACTCCCATTACGGGGGCCGGTCAAAGTCAACCAAAGGGCCGCATGTGGCCCTGGGGCCGTACAATGCCCAGGTCTGGCTTAGAGTATAGTCTTGTGAATGACTTTCAACTAGTAACACAGGACCAAGTTAAAGTCATTTTTTTCCTGTTGGCACAGGCTTAGTTGTGGGGGTCATCTTGAACCAAATAAACTGCAGAAATAACCAGTTATATTCATCAGATTACTCTCAGAGTTTCATCATTTGTGAAAATTACTTGGTTATATCTACCATTGTGTTGGCTAACGTTGATTATTAGCTGTGTCAGCCATCTTGAATTAGGCTGATTCCATGCAAACACACAGACACTGGCAAAACATTTCATCAGTAGGCACTAATAATGATATTTACCCTAAATTAGATCTCCTTTAATAAACTGCATACACAGTACAATGATTCGGTTGTATGTTCGGCTGTCCTCCCTGCAGCTTCCATTAACTAGAATGGCTGTGTAGTTTTCTTGAAAGTGACAAAAAAGAGATGTGACAAAGAATTTTAGCTTCTTTAACCTTCATTCTGTCCAGATTTGGCTGTGATGACAGTGTTTCTCGTAAAGAAGCCGAGCTGAGACAAATGTAGTTGTGTTGCTTAGTGGGGACAGAGGAGCACGTGGAAGACAAAGATGGTTTCTGGCCTCTGCTGGAGAGAAAGAAAGTCAAACCAAGAAAACCTTCAAGGAGACGAGGTATTTCAAACTTGTGCGTAGTCCATGTTCCTGTATAAACCTCTTCCATAGTAACTTATCATGGTGTAGGGTTTTCGGTGTGCATAGTTTTATACCACTCACTTGTTTGGTGCAGGCAGGACGGTTTGGTGGTTGTTTGGCTGCTGATGACTAAGGATCTGGGGATGAAGGAAGAGCTGCTGCTGCTGGAGGAACTTGGAATAGGATGAATCCAAATGGGTGGGAGGCTCTTTACCTCCCTTCTGGTCAGGATGGATGTACTGATGGTACTTTAGCTTCTTTACCTAAAGGGAGACAGATTTACAGTTTTTTTTTTTAAACAAAAGCTTTTTTTACATTTCTAAAAAGAGTAACAACCATATCTACCTTTGGTTTGCTGTCCTTCGTTGTCTTGTGTTTTTGAGTGAGGCGGTTAGAGTTTAACTTAGGCTGGGACAAAACAATAAGAAAATGCTTAAGTGTTTATTTGCAGTCATCACACTAAAAATCATGAAGCAGATTTTGTTTTAAGCCATTTAGTTCAGTGTTAAGCTCCTTTTCTTTCCTGTAATGTGTTTGATCTCCACCAACCGCTCAGAAGAATATCTAGCATTAGCTACTAATGCTACACGTTTACAAGCTAGTTACTAACTTCAAAATCAAAATTATATTTGTAAAAAAAATCTGTCATTTACAAATTGTAACAGTGAAGCTACTTCTGTTTCTAAGTGTCTCATGTTGGACAGAAATGAAACCCATTGAGCCCCCGCCGTCGCATTAGCTTTTAAGAAAGTAGCTTCTTTTAACATTAATGAATCCAATCCAAAAGTAAACCTGTTTATACTGGTGCCAACTTAGGCATGGTTATTCTAGCAAAGCAACGTTTTTTATGTTCAGCATCTGTAATTTAAATTGCTACGATAACGTGTTTTTATTTCATTTATTTATTGAAAGGTCAAACCGTTTTTTGATGTGTGCATTTACCTTGATTTGAGAGTTACTGCTTATCCTCTGCACGGGTTTGCTCAGGTTTAGTGGTGTAGAGGAGACTGGTTGAAAAGGAAGGGCTGATGAAAGGATCTGATTCAGAGGAAGAAAAGTTTGGGTGATTACTCATGGTCACGCCAATATAACATAATAAGAAAAACATAAGTATGAAATGATTAAAAGTGTCCAAACACATTGAAGCTCAGTTATCAGGCTTAAGGGAGGGGTTGATGCTGTTGCATCATTCATAGATTTAATTTGGATCCAACCTGAGTAGGAGATGGGATGTGTCTTCCAGATGTTTTTTTAGTTAAATAGCTGCTAGGTCCCAGAACAAGAGGACAGTTCTGGATCACTGCTTGACCTGGAGACAGACTGTTACTGTCTTCGTCGCATGAGAAGTTCTCCCTTGAGGCCTTTTGAAGTTGTGTTTCTAAAAATAAAGAGAAAGAATTGTAAAGTTGACATTACGTCATTTTAATTAAACTTTCTTGTGTTAAAAAAGGACAAAAATTGAGAGAAACCTGTGATGGACTCATTTGGATGATGGATTTGAGAAATTAAAGGAAAGAAAAAGTATT
>JBBPBX010034046.1:0-28948 GCA_038048925.1 Garcialebias charrua
TGAATGCTTCATAAACTTTCACAGGATAAACAATTTAATGCCCCAAACTCAAAGTAAAATAATTTGAACTTAAACTTGCATGAAAAAGTTACATTCCAGAAACTAGTACAGTACAATGTATTTTAATTATATACAACATGACATGTTCACAGCACCATTAGTCTTTGATTTGTCTTCTAGATTTCTTCTTTCTCTTGCTCTGCTGCTATATCTGTAGAGCGCCTGCAGCTCGTCTGTCAAGTTCACTTTTAATCACTTTGCTGTTTCTGTAACGTCACACAACGATAAAGGAACTGAAGACCCTCGAAGACTGTTTCTCCTGATCTGTGTCCTTCTCATCAAATTGTTGTTGTTATTGTTGTTGCCTACCCCACCAAGTCTGCATCTTTCTCACCGCCTCACTAATCTGAACCCGTTCCATCCCACCCTCATCCTCCCATTTTCATCAGACTTGTCCTTCTAAAGAGTGGGACGGGGGCATTGCTGTCACTCTTCCTGTCCATTACCTCCGGGAAGGAAAAGCAACATTTAATGAACTTACGTAAACATTGTGCTGTCACTTTCTCTCCTTCTCTCATTTGCGTTGTGTTTCTCTTTCAGTCAGAATATTTTTAGCTTCATTTTGACACACCCAACATCTCATTCACATAAACTCAGGCTATTCTCACCAGATCCTGTTTCTTTCTGGTGATTTGTGTTTCTTCTGCGATAGTTGGCAGGTTCAGTTCAGTCGTTAGACTCATTCCTGCAGTTTTAAGTTTATTTTTTAAAACTTTAATTGGACAGATTTGTTGCAGCTTTATCACCTATGTTTTAAATTTTGTTATGGTTGCATTTTTAAGAAGCATTCCCTGTTAATTTTCCGGATCTTGTTTTCACGCCCGTTCCCATTTTGCCTCCCAACTTTCCACCAGTCATTTGAGAGTGTGCTCCGCCACCCCAAGGACAACCGGACACAAATCAGCGAGCTGGGTCAGACTCTGATAGACGGGGGGATTCTCGATGAACTCATTAGTGAAAAACTCGCGGCCTTCAACTCCCGCTCCGAGCAGCTCAACCAGCAGGTCAGAACTTCTTCATCTTTGTGCATGTGAAGCGATGCTTTTTGTTTTCCGGCAAAACCTTTTTCTCTCAGTGTGCTCGCTTTAGTTTGTATGCTTTCATGAATGAGTTTATTTATGCCGACACATTTGTAGAAATATTTTTCATTCATTCAAAATAAATCATAGTATTATGTTTAATTACACGCTCTACATCACTATGGTCACTCTTTTTCAGTTATTTACTCCATAATGAGCAGTTGAGTAAATAGAAACTCGGGCCGACAGGTTTAAATGACTGTTTGTGTCGACATACAGGCAGTGAACCGGCAGATCAGCCTCGAGCAGCAGCTGCAGACGCTGAAGGAGCATGAACAGGAGCTCCAAACCCTGCAGGAGTCCCTCACCCAGCTGGACCATACGCTCACCTCCTACCTCACTGACCGCATAGACGCGTTTCAGCTCCCCTTGGAGGCGCAGGTAGGTACAAGTCCCGTAACGATCTTTAAAAAGTAGTGGTTTATTTTATTAAAAATTATATATTGTGTTGAATGTTTATGAAGCATTCACACTATTGTGATCTGTTTTTCCTTCCTTACGGTTTTGGCATTTTTTTTGTTCCACAATTTTTGTGCTATTTGAACAAATCAAAACGTTCAGCTCTTTCAGGAGAAGAGTGTTATGACTTTTGGTATTGGAGCAACTTTAGCTTTTTGAAATATTTAGCCCTTTCCTTTTCCTTTTTGTAGGTTAAGCATAATTTTTCCTTTTCAGCTATTTTTTTTGTTACTGGCTAATTTCAGAACATTTTTTATTTTTTCCTATTTTTTTTGTTCTCATTTCTGCTTATTTAAACCTAATTCAGCAAATATATGTACTTTCTGCTTTCTTCTGCTAATTTAGGCTTTTCTTCCATTTCAGCAACATTTAAACATTTTTTTTTACCTAACTTACCTAACTACCTAACTAAGGGCCTTATCCTACTCTGCTCCTGCTTCCTGGAATATCTTACAAAAAGATCTGAAGCTCTCAACCTTGACTTCTCTAAATGGCTTTAAGAATCTGTTGGAATCATGGCAAAAACCAATGCAGACATGTTCCTGTTCATGATTTTCTACATCTGCCTTATACAGTAATCTGTCTGTTTTGCTACTTTGCTATCTTTGTTTTAACTTGTTAGAAAAAAAATAATCTGTATTTCTCTCTTGTTTGTCTATTTTGGATTTTTCATGGAAAATCTATTGTTGCTGTTGTCATCATTCTTTAGTTTGTAGACAGGTCTCTCTTGTAAATGAGTCCTCGAGGCTCAATGAGATTAACCTGCCTAAATAAAGGTTGAATGAAGAAAATGTCAGCTGGTTTTCAGCAAGTTCTTCTGCAATAAACATTCACACAATTTTCACAGGAAATGCATGTTCTCTAGTTTATTTTCATCTAAGGCTTACCAATTTAGAATCTAATTTACTTGAATTAAATCAATGTGTCAGGTTGTGAATATCTAATTATTGTAACATGTATTAATTTTTACTTTTCTTTCAGACAATCGGCGCAGAAATTGCAGCCCATGAAGTTACAATGGAGGAGCTGAAAAGAAAAAATGTGGTAAATTTGGCTCCTTCCACCTCTGAAGGCAAAGCAGCTCGTGGTGGGACGATGCTGGATCAGCTGCAGGTAACACTGCCTTCTATTGGTCAAAACCAGGAATTGGTTTCTCATCCAGCTACTTCTTCTATTTAAACATACGAGATTATTATGCAGTTTTGCTTCTTTATATACATTTTTTTAATGACGAATCTCCATTTTGCATTACGGTTTGCAGAGGAAACTGAGAGAGATCTCCACAAAGTACCAGCTGTTCCAGAAGCCTGCAAACTTTGAGCAACGCATGCTGGACTGTAAAAGGGTCCTGGAAGGTGCCAAAGCGGATCTGCATGTTCTGAATGCAAAAGATCTGGAACCAGAAAAGATCAAGTCCCACCTCGCTGGTTGTATGGTGAGAACTAGAGCTTTTTTAATAGCTGTTGCACACAACCTGTTGAAAATGTTTAGCTGTACCAGACTGATGCAGTTTGTGCCATTTATTAGGAAATTAGATGGTTTATCTGAATAAATAAATAAGAAATCTCAAAAGGATATTTAAATATTGTTTTTTGCTGTATAGAAGTTGTATAAGTTGCTGAGCGAGGTGAAGCTCGAGGTGGAGACGGTGATAAAAACAGGACGTCAGATTGTGCAGAAACAGCAGACGGAGAATCCCAAAGCTATGGATGAACAGCTTACTACTCTCAAACTGCTTTACAACAACCTGGGGGCTCAGGTACCAACTTAGAGTTTTTTATTTTATTTTATTAAAGCCAATAATTTCTCCTTGTTTCATAAAAATCAGCTTTGAAGACTTGCCCTTTGTGTTCACAGGTCACTGAGGGCAAGCAGGACCTGGAGAAAGCTCTGTCTTTGTCTCAGAAGTTCCAAAAAGAGAGTGCTGCTCTGCAGGACTGGCTGACCACACACGAGGCCCAGCTGCAACAGAAGAACAGCAGTGGAGACATGACAGCTGACATTGATGCTGAGGTTGCATGGGCTAACGTGAGTGGCTGTCCCCATGTGTGAACGCTTTTATCTAGAAATTTGAAAAAATCAGTATCGACTTTAATTACTGGTGACTTTTCTCATCTGCTGTGAATATTTCCAGTAGTGTGGCATTTTTCTAATGGAACAAACCTTTTAGTAATTTAGCAAAACCAGTGGTTCCCAACCCTGGCCCCTGAGGAATACCATCCTACATGTTTTAGTTGTTCCTCTGCTCCAACACACCTGAATTGAATAAATGTGTGATTAACAGGCTTCTGCCAAACTTAAGGAAGTAATTAAACCACTCAGTTAGGTGTGTTGGAGCAGAAAAACAACAAAAACATCCAGGAAGGTGTTCCTCAGGGACCGATGTTGTGAACAACTATCAAAAAATTACTTTTCTTTCTCGCCAGTAGGCGGAGCAACATTCCAACTTTTTATTTTTCATTTTTTTGCTTCTGAATGATGCAAATAGATGTCTCATTCTAGTTTTATTTGTCAGACTGTTATCTTTTTTCATAGAAAAAACTCAAAAAGTGTGAACAAATTACATTTTTATGATGCCTGGTAACAAAGTGCCCAAATATCTAGTTTCAGATTGATAGTTTGAGTTGTTTGCGTCGACACAGCACAAGTTTCTCTCCTGAGTTTACAAGGTTTTTTTAACGTCTGAATGATTCACAGGTCAAATCAGGCGGCTTAACAAACAACAACAAAATAACTAATTTCAACAGCGTTTGTGGAAATGAGTTAAAAGCATTCAAAGTAAAAAAAATAAAAAAAACACACAAAAAAACAGCTTTCGAGTCTCTTTTGAATTCCTAATAAATTATTCACCACTTTAAAACATTACAATAAGGTCTGGCAACCTGGTGTCAAAAAATAAAGAATTGAATGACTCGAGTTATTCAGAGAATAAAAACATTGAAACATACGTCCGTCAAACAGGGTCTGCTGAAGGAGACGGATCGTCGGAAGGTGGAGCTGTCCAGCCTGATGGAGATCAGTGCAGGCCTGCAGACTCTGGTGGAGGGCAGCGAGGCTCAGCTGGAGGCCAAACTCTGTGACCTGAATGAAACCTGGGGTCGTGTGCGCACCTGGACCGAAGACTGGCTCAGCGCTGTTCTGGTCAGGACAAACAACAAGATTTAATGAAGAGCACAGCAACTTCTTTTGATTGATTTATTTTCAGTGTAGGCAGGTTTTCCCTGCTTGCTGCACCTTTTCTTCCTAAAATGATTAATACAAAGTTTATCTTGTATTTATTTATTTATATTTTTTAACAAAGTTTATTTTTATTTTTATATTTTGCCAACAGTGAGTCGAGTTTTAAATTTGAGTTTTTATTTATGTTACGTTTTCAGAGTCACCAGAACGAGGTGGAAATTTTAGATGAAAACTTGGCTCACATCAGCACTTGGCTCTACCAGACTCAGATCCACCTGGACGAGGCTGAGCGTCTGCCTCCAGCAGAGAGAGGAAAGGTGTTAAAGGTGAGACGGCGGTGCTCACTTGAATATCTTACACCAGAAACATAAAGGTTTACGTGCATTTCCTGTTCATTTACAGTCCAGAAAAACACTCATATCAAAAACTACAGACATTCACTATTCAAGTACTTCAGTGACAAAAGACATCAGTGTACCGCTTGTTTGTTTATTTTTTTTTATCCTTTTTTGACTGTAAATCTGAAAACTTTGTGAGAAATTCCAAAATAAACCCCCATCGTGCTTAACTCAGCAAATATACATGTAGGTTATTATAAAAAAAATCTTTAATAATCACTGCTCGTGTAACTGTGAAACAGACAATTCTTTGAAGGGAGAAACAACAGTTTTGCACTTTATAATTTTGTTGAGTCTTTTTTTTCTTCTTACAGTTGTAATACATCGTAGATCATCACTTTATTTTGTCAATCAGAACTAACATTCGACATCAGCTCAGTTTGATCAGTTTACACTCAGCTCTGTTCTTTTGTTTCTTTAGCAGCTTCATTCAGTTTCCTGTCAAATTTAACTTGCACTCTAAAATCTTGCCTATTACTTTCAAGGCAGTTCATAACCTCACTCCTCAATATCTTTCTGAGCTGCTACACGTCACAACACACACTTGTATCAGAATCAGAATAAGCTTTATCATTGCACCGAGGTACAGCGAGCCGAGAACATGTACGCACAGTCGCCCGAAAGATGGACGGAGTGTGCGAAGCTGCAGCTAATGTTATCATTACGGCCTTTCTTATTCTTTGTATTCATAGGCCTTCATCTTTTATTAGTCTTTAGGCCACTTTGCCATTAATACTGTAAGTCCAACTTGGGTCTGTTCTCATCTTATTGGTTCTCAGGTGTTGGTGATTTGCCACTGTGACTTGTTTCCTGATCTGTGGGTGAGATTGTCAATGCAAAGTGGGCAGGCATGTTAACTATAATCTGACCTCACATTTTTTTTTGGTTGCTTATCCTGGCTCTGCTTACAAGTCCAGGTGTAGCCATCCTGTGCCATCATCTCTGATATGTCATGGTAAATTTGCTCATTTCTTGTAGCTCTGTCCAGCTCACGCTTACGGTAATCCTAAGATCTGCCAATAAAGACAGAAAGATCTTGACCTCGTCATTGGTCCGCGGCACTGTTCTCAGAGCTTCCATGCTGAACTAGAAAACTAGACAAAACTGACCAACTGGGCGCGTCATCCATTAAGGCCCCAGTATAGCTGTGCGTTAATCCGAGCGCCGCGGCACGCCGTGTCAGCGCCGTGTGAGCGCCGCGGCAAAAGCCTTTGATCGCGGGCGTGAACGCGCCAAGCTCAAATTTTACTACGCCTACGCGCGCGCGTTGATAAACTGCCTCGCGTGTCAGCAAATGACCAATCAGCGACCTCAATTTGTCTGCTCCGCCCGGCTGCAGCTGCTGGAGCCTGCACTCCAGAGAGCTGCGCTTGCACAGAGTACTGTATAAATGAACTGCCGGTGCGCATTACACGCGAGTCCAGCGGCGCTGGACACAACGGACAGCTATACTGGAGGCTTTAATGCAGCTCTGCTGTCCAATCAATGCTGCTGTGTGCTTACGTCAGAATCGTCTCCTCAGATCAGTTTGCTCTGAACCACGAACAAGATGGTCCCATAAACTGGGCTGAGCTTTTAGCCAGTCTGCTCCCCTGCCTTTGGAATTATATTCCTCCTTCGACTCTCTCTCTCTGTTTAAAATCCTGCCTGAAAACACACCTGTTCAGATTTTCATCTTTTGTTGTTTTTATATTCTGGTTTATTAATGCGTTCCTTCACTTTGTTTTTCATATACAGTGCAGTAGTTTTTATCATGTCTTGTAAAGAGATCTTGGGTATTTAAAAATGAGTCTATAAATAAAATTTATTATTGTCATTGTTGCTTTTAACATCAGCTGTTTTTTTTGTTTTTTTTTGTTAGAGCATGTTAGAAGAGCTGGAGGACATGAGTCTTCGTGTGGACAACGTAAGGGATCAAGCTGTCATCCTGATGACCAGCAGGGGGCCTTCTTGTCGAGAGGTTGTGGAGCCCAAATTAGCTGAGCTCAACTGCAACTTTGACAAAGTTTCCCAGCACATAAAAACTACCCAGGTAAAAAAATAAAAATAAATAGGTGAACTAATTTGTACTGTTCCTCACTGGGTGCAATTTGATTCTGGTTTTGAAGCAGAAACTTGAAAACAGTCTGTTTCTTTTTTTCAGCTGACGACCAGTCTGGAGTTGGGACAAGTTGAGATGAATCTGCAGACACATCAGATGGTACCAGAAACTTTTATTAGTACAAGCTGCACTGGTAATATGTCCAGTTAAAATGTGTACTGCTACAAACTGCCTAACAATGGACACAAATACCAACTAGAACCAATCACCAGCACATTGAAAATGAATAAAAATAGTTCCTAATACAGCAAAACCCAATTTTCTTGGACTCTGATTACATCTGAGCTCTTTATGAGAGCAGATGTGGATAATTAGACTTGTGAGGGAAGGTCTGATTGAGTTTCCTGAAGTTTGTTTTTGTTCTTTTTATCAGGTCACCCACAGTCAGGGGAGCCGAGCACAAGGTCAGACTCACCCTGTTCAAGCTGTGTTCCCAGTAGAGATAAAGGACCTTCAGACAGAGCTGCAGAGCACACTGAGAGCTCTGCAGCAGCAGCAGCAGGACCCAGTAAACACCCTGGAGGATGACAAGGTACTCAGGGTTACCTTTTCATTAAAACCATTTTAGAAACTATGCAATTAATAAATTTTTGGGAAAATGTGAATAGAAGAAGAATTTATTCCTCTAGTCCAGTCAGATGTTTCTAATTTCTACAAATTTTCATGTGGAATTTGAGCACGAACAAAGAATGTTGTCTCATTTTATTTTAGAAGTTTTATTAGAATTAAAACAACAACAACAAAACTGAGCTCCAGTCTGTATACAGCAGAGCTGCCACCTGTTGAGGTGAGCTTGAATTGGGCGTTTCAAGGTCTAACAAGTTTGGAATTCAGTCTGCTATCAAAGTTTTATGACGTTAAACACACCAGCTGAAAGTAAACAAACCAATCCAAAGCGAGGTCATTGTGCCTGCCTGGAAGCTCTTTGTGTTTTAAACAAAAATAAATTCTGCAAGACATCTGCAGCCTATACCTGCTTTGAAAGATTTCAGATTCATTTAATACCAAATATCTGGCTCAAAAAAGGCTCTGCTTTGGAATGTCTTGCATTCCTAATGTGACCTCCTCCTCTGTCTCGCTCTGCACCAGATGGATGAGACGGACGGCATTGAAGACGTGTTGCAAAGGGGAGAAGAACTGCTGCAGCAGACATCAGATGAGGGCCAAAGGGAAGAGTTGAGGGTGATGCTGCTGCGGTTGCAGAGCCAGTATTCAGCTCGCAGGGTGAGATACAGAAAGTGTGCCGTTTTTAAACATCATAGTGGAAGTTTTCGCAGTTTTTTAAATAGTTTAAAGTCTGGTTGTGCCCTGACAAGTATGCATGTCTTTTTGTTTCAGGACCGGCTAAAAGTTAGACAGTTTACAGTCTCTGGGAAGTCGTCGTCTTTTCACAGCTTCAGGGAGCAAACAGAGTTTTCAGGCGAGGTAAATGACAACGACTCTTACATGTACTGCTCACACAATTAAGTGTTGAAGTAAAAAATACTAAAAATTCCTGGGGACTGGACTGAAAATACAGCACAAAGTCTGACTGTAAAGAAGCAACAGATAAATACCGTATTTTTCACCATATAAGTTGCACATTTTTGCATACATTTGCAGGTCCTGCGACTTCTTTATAACCCAATTTTTGGCTGAGATATGACGATTTCATTCATCCTGACGGAAAATATTGAACACTACCATTTTCTTCCACTAGAGGGCCCTCATCTAATATGACAAGCCAAGTGTCTCATTGATAAGTAAAAGTGGCTATGAATGATGCCATATAAAGTCAACTTCGTCTCTCTTCAGAACTCCTGGAGCAAACGTCAAATCAGATGCATTTCGCCATGCCGCCCAGGCAAAGTGCATCTGATTTGACCATGAAAGTGCATTTATTAAGGAAAAGTTCACCTGAGACACACCTTTGCTACAATTTTGAGCAAACAATTGTTTTTAAGTGTTAATATTGTTAAAGTTTTCTCATGAACTCTGCTGCGGCCACCATTTGGCAGCCAATTGATTTTTGCTCAACACTTGCCCACGTTTCCAGGTGGTCAGTGGTGGCGCATAATAGATGCAACTTATACGGAGAAGCAACGTATTTATGGATTTTCCCACTCCATTAGACATATTTGGATTGATGCAATTTATATCGCACTGCCACGTGTACCGGTACGCCGGCAATGAAAGACTTCATCATGCTGCCAGATGTGTACACCCAACCAGACATCCCAGCAACAAGGAGTAATATACCAAAAGAGCAAGATTTGGAGAGATGGCCTTACCTGAACCAAGTTCATCTTCCCAGACTAGAGTCAAATATTGGACTTCTCATGGTGCTAATGCTCACAAGGCTATGGAGCCATGGAAGATTATCAACAGCCAGAATGATGGACCATATGCTGTGAAAACAGCTCTGGGTTGGGTGGTAAATGGACCAGTCAGCAGATGTCAAGGTATGGACTTATGTGTCACTAAAAAACAAGATTTTCTTGTCAATCGTATATCTGTATTGAACATTGAAGACATGCTGGTGAAGCATTACAATGCAGATTTCCCAGAGCAACAGTATGAGGACAAACAAGAACCATCTCAGCAGGATAAGCAGTTCATGCATGCTGTAACTACATCAGCACAGCTCACAGATGGTCATTATTGCATCAAGCTGCCTCTGAAAGATGACATGAGACCCCTTCCGGCACCAGAGACGGATGAAGAAAAAGACAGAGTCCCAACACCTCCCTCTCCTCCCAAGGAGAAAAAGAGTGAAACAAAGAAACATTGTGCCGACTCAGATGAAGATGACGACGAGCATGTTCATATGAAAAAACACAAAAAGGAGAAGGCAAAGGAGGCAGGAAAGCATAAAGAAAAAAAGGAAAGAAAAAAAGCAAAGAAGGATTCTAGTGGCTCAACCAATCTGTTTAAAAAGTCCCTGCTAAACTGTGAGGCCAAAGATCGAGCTCCTCGCAGGCCACCAACTCATCCACCTGCTGTAGAGAAAAGCAGCAGCAAGCCCACAAAGTTAACAGGAAAGACTGAAAAGTTTTCCAAGCCTGTTAAGAAGTCTGCTGCACAGAAACCAGACCACGACAAGACAGAGAGGACCAAGCAACAAGAGGCTTCCAGACCGGACCATAGTTCTGGCTTTAGCCTGGACAGTGATGAGCGAGAAGAGGAATGCACGGGAAAAGCACGACCTACAGATGATTTCAGAGAACGAAAGGAGAGGCCTGAGGACGTGCAGCATCTAAGCTAGGAGAAGAAAATATCAGCTGATGATGGGAGGAAGAGGAGAGAGGACAGTGAGCCCAGACTCTACGTGGTCTGTGATGAAAATCAGGAGCCACCATAGAGCTCTGACAAATCTGACAAGAGCCAAGCCACTTTGAGTCTTGGAATGGACCTCAACATGGACTGGATGACTCTGGACGACTTCCAGAAGCATCTGAATGGAGAATAAAATCTTTCATTAAGAGACTGTTTTGTAACCAAATTAAGCAAGCTTTTGTTTGATAAGTTACTGAAATATTTATGGCTCCAATTTAAGTTGAGTTAGTAATTGATATGTTAATACATAGTCAATTAGGGGCCGGAAAATGTAGGAGCCATATAAAGGATTTAAGTTTAAAAGAAATGTTTATTTTGTTGCCTGAATTGATTCTGTGATTTACAGTTGTAGTTCTGCTGTTTGAAGAAAATAAGCATTTGGAATTCTATGCTGTTGAAGCTTATGACGTGGTGCCTTCTGATTGGCTGATTGGCTGTTTAAAAGGATTTAAAGATGACGTAAGCATCCATTTTGTTAGTAGAAGTCTGGCACCCGAAGAGTAACACAGTCTTTTGACCATCACTTTCTATTTGTTTTGAATCTGTATTGCCTTTTTTGTGTATCACTTTTTATTAAGTTCAGTAAAGACACAAATATAATTGCTGGATTCAAGACCTCCTTTTTGAAGAACTGTGTCGCGTATGAAAGAGCTTTAAGGGGCTAGACTAGTGAGAGCTGCACTTACACAATGAATAAAGTTGTTTTCTTCATGAAACAAAGCTCAAATGTTGGAACAAGTGCAACAGTGTTGGCCACAGTCTGCTAGGAGAGCTGCACCAGTGCAAACAATGCTTAGTAAGGATTAAACCGGCCTTCTGCTGCTTTGGTTTTGCAAACGAGGATGCTGCACAAGCTGCTGATCATTATCTCACAACCTCTTCATGACCTCCATGTCCAACAGAAAAGCACTTTTAGCAAGCTTACACTTATCTCAGCTTGGCCAAACAATTGAGCTATAATTCAAATCCACCAGACTGATTAGCCTCTGCCTCTTCCTCTGCTAGAATATATATATATATTTTAATTTTCTGGTTTGTCTGAGAGCAGCATTTTAGACTGTTTGTCAGAGATTAGTTTGCATTTTGTATTTTTATTTTTTTTGGTGTGTGATTGAAGTTACATGGCAATTATAAAACTCTGTAGGAGCGCTCTAACTTGGATGAGACTTTTTCTCCTCTGTGATGTAGATGTTTCCAGCCGTTGGCAGCAGCTCTCTGTCAGTGTCCCCCTCTGACTACCTGTTGGACATCAACAAAGTTCTACTCACCATGGCCGACAACGAGCTGCTCCTGAACTCCTCAGAGCTCAGCGGAGGCCTTTACGAAGACTTTTCTTGCCAGGAGGACACACTGAAGGTGGGAACTGTTTACTACAAGCTGCTCGCTAAATCGCAAATTGTTTTTGTTAGACACACTGTGGAAATTATATTTGACATTTTCTTTTTATAGAAACTTGTAAAAATGTAAAATAAGATTTAAAAAAAGTATGTTGTCTATGTTTATTTTAGAAATAAGCCAATTTGAGAATGTCTTAACTCTCCTGCTGCCCTTGGGTTAAAATGACAGCTGAAGCCTTGGGTTAAGAAGTAGGGTTAAGTTTAATGCTTATTTTTGGAGGACATTAAGATTTCATGTTAAATATTTTAACCTCTGCAGGGATTGGAATGATTTAAAATAGCTCGTATTAGATAAAATTGCTGCTGCACAAAAAGTTAATCCCCCCTTTTTTCTTTTGGTTTTGTTTTCATGAAAAGACTATCAAAGAGAGTCTGGAGCAGTTGGGTGAGCAGGTCACAGGGATTCACGAGCGCCAGCCTGAAGCCATCAGAGACGCCTCCCCCGATGAAGTGGCCCAAATGGGAGACGCCCTCACACAACTCAACGCTGAATGGGACCGCCTAAACCGCATGTACAATCAGCGCAAAGGGTATGTGAACAACACTTCTAGACTTGGATGTAGGGTGTTCAGTCAAACAAGCTGTTATATCCAGATCATGTATCGTATTTTCTCCCTATAAGTCATGTTTTTTTGCATAATTTGCATGCCTTGCAACCTATAAGCCAAAGTGACTTATTTATGGATTTTTCCCCTTATTTATAAACCAATTTTTGGCTGAGAAATGACCGTTTTCATTCATTCTGACTGAAAATATCTCTGGTCAAGACATCCCCCTCTCCACCTCTGTTACAAATCTTGGAATAAAAATGGACTCTCATCTTACATTTGAAAATCACATTAAGCATCTGTTTAAAACCTGCTTCTTCCATCTTCGAAACATCTCCAGACTTCGCCCATCTCTGACTTTTCCTGATGCTGAGAAACTCGTCCATGCCTTTGTCTCCTCCAGGCTCGACTACTGCAACTCCCTGTTTATTGGTATCCCTGGCAAAAACCTTCAGAAACTTCAATACATTCAAAACAGTGCAGCAAGGATTCTGTTGAGAGTTCGTAAATTTGAACATATTACACCCATTCTCCATAACCTCCATTGGCTTCCTGTCACCTACAGAATTCAATACAAAACTGCTCTCATTACCCATCAATGCTTGCACGGCACTTCACCTGACTATCTAAAGGACATTCTTGCACCATATTCATCCACCCGGTCTCTACGATCACAGAACAGTAATTTCCTTCATATTCCTCGGACCAAATTGAGGACCATGGGAGACCGAGCATTCTGTGTGGCTGCCCCCCGCCTGTGGAACTCCCTCCCTGATGACCTGAGAGCTCCACAGTCACTGGTTGACTTTAAAAGCAGCATAAAGACCTTTCTTTTTAAGCAAGCCTATTCTGCCTCCACATGATTTTATCTTTGATCTTAGCTGATATCATTATTGATTTTACTTGATTTTATTGATTTTACTTGTTTTATTTTATTTATTTTTTAAGCAAGCCTAATCTGCATCCACATGATTTTATCTTGATCTTAGTCGATATTATTATTGATTTTATTTGATTTTATCACTTGTTTTATTTTGATCTTTGCTTTATTACAATTTGTAGCACTTTGAGATTTTTATTAATGAAAAGTGCATTATAAATGGAATTCATTATTATTATTATTATTAAAATATTGAACAGTACCATTTTCAGCCGCTAGATGGCAGTCGAGCAGTATGGCATGCCATTGTGTCATGTAATAGGTAAAAGTGGCTTTTATTGACACAATCATCTTGACATAGCCTGCCACCTTTACCCAGCTCAATTGGAGCAACAATCAAATTAGCTGCATTTCGCTGCGCCGCTCCGGTGAAATGCAGCTACAGTAATTTGACCATTGAAGTGCATTTATTAAGTAAAAGTTCAACTGAGACACACCTTTACTATAATGTTGAGCAAACAAATAGTTGTTTTTAGATGGTTATCTTGTTAAATTTCAAAGAAATGCACAGCGAGTCCTCGTGCACGTGCCTACTTCCGCGTATCGACTTTTGAAATGCAGCTGATTTGACCGTCAAAGTGCATGCATTATGGAAAAGTTAGACTGAGACACACCTTTGCTATAATTTTGAGCTAACTAATAATTGTTTCTAAAGGGGACCACACATGCAAAATTCACTTTTTAAAGGGGACCACACATGCAAAATTCACTTTTTAATGTTTTTTTACTAAACTTTGGGTATTTACTTCATAAAAAAACAGTCCTTGTGCCAAAAAAATGCACCCAGTGGTTTATTTACTCTAAGTAGATTTATTTATTTTTGATAAATACACCAGGATTCACACTTCCTGCATTTATTGACGTCACAAGCCGCCAGCCAATCAGATCAAACCTGAGTCCAGCCCCTCACCTAGCAACCCCTGGTTAGGCTCAACCCACTTCTGTATTAAACACATGACTGTTGTTTTTCATGATTTCATCTCATCTTTTGTTTATATGTTCTTAATTTCATGTGTACAGCACTTTGTTGCAGCTGTGTTTTTTTAAATGGCTTTATAAATAAAGTATAATTGTTATTTTTATGTTTTAGTTCAATTTTTAGTGTATTTGCGATCGCTGCCAACGCGCAGCCGGCAAAAATTAAACGAGCGGACCACAGGCGGAAGGACCGGGTTCGACGGGACCCTCTTCCGGCGCGATGGAGCGGAGCTTCAACTGTACAGCCTTGCAGCAGCCTCGCAGCAGGCTCGCAGCAAGAGGACCTTCTCCTTACAGATTAATTTACGGGAGACACTTGGTGAACTTTGTGTTGTCTTCACTGGAACAGCGATAACTCCCAAAATCTCATCGCGTGCAACGAGCGGAGCTGGCGAAAACCGGAAGAGGAACAAGCTAACATTAGCTTCGGATTCGGGTGGTCTAATGCTAAAAGGAGCAGCAAACTGCGGCGCGCTCAGACGGGTTTCGGTAAGTTATCTTAAGCTAACACTAACAGTAAGTCAAATGAGTAATAAAAAAAGAGCTAATTTTAAAACAACAACACATTACAGATACTGGCTGTTACAGAGGGCGTGAACAGATCGTTGAAGGGCGTGGACTTCAAGAAACCGGTCGTTCAAAACGAAAGTTAAAAATGGCAGAATTAAAAAGGGTATAATTGATTATCTAATAATTATTTTGTGCATTAAATTGAAGGAATAGGGTCTGGATATCCCACAGAAATACCATAAAAATTTAAAAAATACATCTGAGGTCCCCTTTAATGTTTTTTTAACTCAACTTTGGGTATTTACTTCATAAAAAAACAGTCCTTGTGCCAAAAAAATGCACCCAGTGGTTTATTTACTCTAAGTAGATTTAGTTTACTGTGATAATTACGTTTCGTTTTAAAATACTCTCGCATGTGACGTCACAAGCGAGAGGACAACCCACCTCAAACCTGAGTCCAGCCCCTCAACTAGCAACCCCTGGTGGGGCTCAACCCGCTTCAGTAAAATACACGTCACGGTTGCCGAGCGGTTTTGGAGCTGACCCGGCGGTCATTTATTTATTTATTCATTTATTTATTTATTCATTTATTTAGCCCCCGGGGGGCCAGCCACGCAGCACATCTTGAGTAAAACCAGAATGTTTTATTACCTTGTTTGAACTCTGTCTCGTTGAAACTGTGCACACACACACTCTCGCGGGGCGACAGTCTGAAACGTACAAGCACCACTGATCGATATACTTTTCAGATTAGCAATTTATTTATTTTAAGAATACCTTTCACTTCATCAAAATCTAATCAAAACTCCAGCGTTCTAAAAGTAGGTGGTTGTATGTATTTCTTATACGATGAAGGACTGCTGTTGTTCAACTGCGCCTGTAGGTCAGCGAGTTAAATCACTGGTGTCGCACCCAAAGGACCGGGGTTCGCTTCCCGGCCACGGCATCTTTTTTTTTGTTTTGTTTCGGAGAGATCGGGCTGCAGTGAGCTGCTGGCTTTTGAGGACCGTGTGGGTCCGGTCAGAGGTTGCCTCATACGGATAAATTAACTGGAAACACTCGGTGAACTTTGCGTGTGTCTGGATTGGATGTGCAGCCGTGGATCAAAGCGCCGCATGCAACTAGCAGGAGCTACGCGGGCTGTTTGTTACCGAAGGAGGAGGAAGAGCTCGGATTCGGGAGGGCATGATAAAAGAAGCAGCTAATGGCGGCGCACACAAACAGCTTTCGGTAAGTTATTTTTAAGCTAGCACTAACAGTAAGTCAAACGAGTAATAAAAAAAGGCTAATTTTAAAACAACAACAGATTTGAGATACTGGCAGTTACAGAGGGCGGAGACAGAGTTTTGACGGGCGTGGACTTCAGAGCTCATTATCATAAACAGGTCGTTTAGAACGGAAGTTAGAAATGGCAGAATTAAAAAGGGTATAATTTATTATCTAAGAATTATTTTGTGTATTAAATTGAATGAACGGGGTCTGGATAGCACACAGACATACCATAAAAATTTAAAAAACCCATATGAGGTCCCCTTTAAGTGTTACTCTTGTTAAAATTCTTGTTAAAGTCCTCCTGTGCACTATCCTGCGACCGCCATTTGGTAGCCAATCAGCTTTTGGCACAACACCGACCCATATTTCCGGGTTCGGCCCACATTTACGGGTTGTCGGTGGCAACACGTAACAATTGGGACTCATCAGCGGTGACACATAATAGATGCGACGTAAACGGCGAAGCTATATATTTATGGATTGTTCCACTTTATTAGACATATTTGGACTGATGCGACTTATAGGGCGGTGCGACGTGTACGGCAGAAAATAAGGCACCATATTTTTCAGACTATAAGGCGCATTAAGCAAAACAGAACAGTCAGATAAGTCAAACTTTATTCAACTCATTCACAATAACCACATAAAATCAGTTCTAGGTCACTAAACACAACCAGAATTAATGCATAAGGCACATCTGATTATTATTATTTTTTTTCATTTAACCTTTATTTATACAGGTAGTCTCATTGAGCCACGAGAACTCATTTTCAAGAGAGACCTGTTAGGGAGCAGATGGTGGGGGTTAAGGGCCTTGCTCAGGGGCCCAGAGTGGGGCGAATGAAGGTGGAGGCAGGTGTGGGTGTTTCACCTTTTTCCACCCACAATTTTTGATGTTGTCGGTACTGGGGCTTGAATCGGCGATCTTCTGATCACAGGCCCACCGTCTAACCACTGTGCTACCACTCCCCCCAAATATTTAGGCTCACTGTCAATTTTTAAGAATATTAAAGGATTTTAAGTGCACCTTATAGTCTGAAACATACAGTATTCAAATGAATATGTGAGTCAGGGTGTTTGAAGCTGCAGGGGCAGTGAACGCCAGCTGTCTATTTCTCAGGAGACAGCTGATAGGATGAAACACACTCGCCGACCTTGCTTAATGTCAGAGCAATTCCTTAGGCATAAACAATCCTGTGTCTGTTCACATATTCACTCTCAAACGTAAAGTCACAGACAGTGGGTGACACTGGCCACCATCAACACAATTTGTTGGACATGAGCAGTCTTTGTTAGAACAAATATGAGAGTAAACTGGCGAGGAAATCTTCAGTTTGCATACAAATGCTGAAGGTTGTGTTCACAACCTCTTAGCATAAGTATAATTTAAAAAAAAGCCTATTTATTTGGTAAGTTGCTCATCTGAAATTCATTAGCTCAACCAGATGTAATTCAAAATGGAAGCTGCAATATGACCAGTTTAATGTAAATGTATTTATTTTTGGTAACACATATTTACCAGTACCTGTAAGTAATCAGCCTCCTTGTATTTTTCTTTATTCAGCCCTGTGACCTTTATTGTGTTGTCAGGGCTTATTGATTGTAATAATTATTTTTAATGACGTCCAAATGTTTTATTTCCTTATCACTATTCAATAAATGTTAACTATTTAAATCGAGCAGATTGTTGTACAAACCTAATTTAAGCTATAAATAAAACAAAAACCAACAGACATGTATGAAAGTAGTAAAATAAGATCAAAAAGTGGACTTAATTGTTAAAATTAAATTAAAAACAAACCATTTTTGTCTTTATGAAACCCTATACTTAATATTTCAAGTTAAATTTTCTTATAATGAATTTAAACTTCAATTAAAGACAATTTTATGCTATCCTTCGGTATATACTTTTTGCTTTATTGCTGTAAACTAAAAGAAAATTGAAGTAATTTATCATTGTCACTTTGATAATTACTTTTTACATTTTTTTATTTGTTCACCTGCATTTTTTAACGTTTTCTTCATTGAAATGTTATATTAAACCAATAAATCAGTAGAAAATCAAATAATTTCTGTGGAAACTAATGAGTCAGCTGAACTTAAATCAGGTAAAGCTGAAGATGGTTGGTGTTAATTCTTCAAGTCAAAAAAGGTTTAGATCATGATGTTTAGCAACATACAGTAGCTGCTTCTTCTTTTTTGTCTTTTACTTCGTCTTGCATTTCTAACATCCTTCTACCAATATACCCACGGTCCCTCCTCTGGACATGTCCAAACCATCTCAGTCTGGCCTCTCTAACTTTATCTCCCAGTTGTTCAACATGTGCTGTACCTCTGATGATCTCATTCCTGATCTTATCCATCCTTGTCACTCCTAAGGAGAACCTCAACATCTTCATTTCTGTCACTTTCAGTTCTTTCTCCTGTCTTTTTGTCAATGCCACTGTCTCCAGACCATACAACATAACTACGTATCTTGTAAACTTTTCCTTTGACCTTTGCTGCCACTGTTTTTATCACAAATCTCTGCTGAAACTTTTCTCTATCCTGCCTGGACTATTTTTTCACCTCTTTAAAACATTCCCCATTTTCCTGGACAGGCAACCCCTAAGTACTTGAAGTCCTGCATCTTCTAGCCTCAACACTGTGGACTTATTGTTACTCGGCATAATACCAATTGAAATTACATGGGGAAAAAAATCATAAAACAACAACAAAACAGATGTTTTTTTCCCTTTTGGTGCCCAAAAGCCCAACAGATGTTGGAATATTATGATTGACATTGACATTCTCATTTTGTCTCCCTGTGCTGCAGGACTTTTGACCGTGCCATAGAGGAGTGGGGGCAGTTTCACTGTGACTTGAAGGATATTTCTCAGTGGCTTACGGACACAGAGGCGCTGCTGTCTGAAAGTGTTGGTCCTGACGAACAGCTCGACCTGGAATCTGCACGGCAGCACCAAGAGGTCAGTGGAGGCTGCAGCTGGTCTGATTTCTGTGCAGGGAAACATTACAGATACATTTCCAGAGACAGAATAAGCATCTTTATTTTTCTTAGCTTACTGCTCAACTTTTAGGTCACAAATGCAATATATGAAAATACACATCAGCGCACGTTTATAAATTCAAAGTAATTTAAATTCAATTCAGTTTGTTTATATAGCACCAAATCACAACAGAAGTTGTCTCAGGGCACTGAACAGAAACATTCACATGTTAAAAAGTCTGTTAATAACATTATATAAGAAGCCAGCAGACTGCTTTGAGTTAACTTCATCACCATCTCCCATCCTAAGCAAGCACAGAGTCAACAGTGGAAAGGAAAAACTCCCTCAGAATCAAGCTCAGGACAAGTGGCCATCTGCTTCAACAGGCTGGGTTTGAAAAGACAGGAAGGAGAAAACGAACACACAATGACAGCTCCAGGATGGAGGACATCAGGTTTTCTCTAGGAAGGAAGACAAAGATAGAAACCACATGTTAAGGAAGAATGATTACAAATACAAACTACAGTATTCATTTGGGTGTACAGGTAGTCCTCGACTTACGACGTTTCGGACTTACGTCACGTCACGCATCTCTTTTAATAAAAAAAAAATAAAAAAAAAATAAATAAATAAATGTACAGTACTGTACAGTTACCAAGCACTTAGCCTATCCTAACACAGTTTTTAAAGAGGAGTGAGTTGAATTGTCTCCCTCCTCCCTAGCAGGCTCCATTCACATAAAGGGAGCTAGCTCCCTTTATGTGAAAGGGAGACAATTCAACTCACTCCTTCATCTTTAAAAACTGTGTTAGGATAGGCTAAGTGCTTGGTAACTGTACAGTACTGTACATTTATTTATTTATTTAAATAAAAAAATTATTATTTTTTTTTCTATGTACTTCGACTTACGGCGATTTCATGTTACGAACGGTGCGTAGGAACGGAACTCGTTCGTAAGTCGGGGACTACCTGTATAACTGCTCATTTGATTAAATGAGATCAATTCGTCCTCCAGTAGTCTTAAGGTTATACCAGCATAGGATAAGGAATAGGTCAGGAAACCAAGCCAGCTAACTATAGGATTTTTTAAAAAGAAAGTCTTCATCCCAGTCTTAAAACTGGACAATGTGTCAGCCTCATGGACAGAAACTGGAAGTTGGTTCCACAAGAGAGGAGCCTGATAACTGAAAGATCTTCCTCCCAGTTTGCTTTTAGAAACTCTAGTAACCACAAGTAAACCTGCAGTCTGAAAGTGAAGTGCTCTGTTTGGAAAATATGCAACAATAAGACCTGTAATATAAGATGGAGCTAGGTTGTTGAGGGCTTTGTAGGTTAGAAGTAAGATTTTTAATTCAATTCTGAATTTGACAGGGAGCCAATAGAGAGAAACTAAAACTGGAGCGATATGATCTCTCCTATTAACTCCCGTTAAGACTCTGGCAGCAGCGTTTTGGATGAACTGAAGACTTAAAAAAAATAAAAAATTTGTACACCCAGATAACAAACTATTGCAATAGTCTAGACGTGACAAATGCATTAGAATAGAAACAAGATAATAAAAATCCCAAAATACTGAAATATGTTTAATATAAAAACTTTGAGGTAATTGGTTGTGTTAGAAACTTTAAAATTGCATTTTAATTCCCAGCGGAAACAACAGTTTCTACACCGTGCGCCACAAATGCACTATAAATCTGTTTACAGTATTATGCAGAGCAGACACGGAGACAAGTCAAGAGTACAACAAAGAGCGGCCTGTAATTTTGCTCTGTTTGATGACTAAAGTGGCATTTCACTTTCCCGAGGTTTTAAATCCCCCAAAGCTGCTGCATTATCACTGACAACACCACCGCCCTTAACACCTTTGTAAGCTAACCTGGAGCCACGCTCCATCGGCATGGCTTCTTCAAATGTTTTCACAGTTGCTGAGAATGGGATGAGGTATCAAGTGGAAGGGAATTGACAGATCTATTAGCTGACTCGTCCATTTTGCACACTCTGCAATCACTCACCTTTTATAGGTTCGTCTTAAATCTCCCGTGGAGGAAGGTAGAGATTTAGCAGCTTAAATCTGGACTTGCTACAAATCATCCTCGTGTTGAAGACGTTTTCTTTGAGATAAAACGCATGAGCTGGGGATAAAACACTAGCTGGGCTAGGTCGATCACGTTTATTCAGTTTGGCTGAGCCTCGTTTTCACAGTGTTTGTTTCTTACCTTTTTTTAATTATTATTTTTGTTTTAGGAGTTGGAAGAAGGCCTCACCAGTCATCAGCCAGTTCTTGCTGGACTGACTCGCACTGGGGAGCAGATCATTGGAAAGCTTTCATCTCCTGACAGGTCCCTGCTTGAGGAGAAGTTGGATATTCTGAGTCAGCGTTGGAGGGAGGTAAACCGTCAAGTCTTGGACAGGCAACGCAGGTACTCACAAAAATATTAGGTGAAGGATTTAAAGGATGCTGTTGTTGGTGTTTAGGTTTTAAAATGTGTCTGTCTGACTTCCTGCTTTTAAAGTACAGATAGTGTAAACATGATATCACCTGGCTGTTTGTCAGTCTGCAGGTCAACTTTATCAAGTGGTCAATCAGCCTGCAACAGCAATTAACATTTTGGGATTAGTCCTGTAACCTCCAGTAAATGTAGATTCTAATCTGAGGACATTTTGTGTGTGTGTGTGCGCGTGTGTGTGTGTAGGTTGACTGGAGAGGATCCAGCTCTGTTTGACCTGGCGAGTAGATGTGAGGAGCTGGCTGTGTGGCTGGAACAGGCAGAAAATGCTGTGAGCTTCCTGCCCGTCTCTGCCACCGACAATGACCTCAAAGAGATCAAGGTACATAAAAAACAAAACATTAGACACAAGTAGCTCAGTAAAAAAAAAAAATTGAAGTTTTCTTAAATAAATGTTATATTTTCTTGATTCTCTTAAAACATATACATTTTTTAGGGGGAAACGTGTTGAGAAAAGTAGTGATTGGTGTTAAACGGCACACAATTTAGTTTTCATGTCTCACTGTCAACGTCAAGTTTTATTTTTCCACCTGCTTGTGATTCTTAGTGACATTAAGGGTCACTGCACCTGTCTTTTTAGGCCGTTGCTGAGGAAATGGATGCTCAGAACGAGCGGCTTGGTTGGCTGAACAAACATGCTCCACAGATCTTGGCCAGTCCCAGTGTGAGCCTTCAGAGCAGAGACCAGCATGTTGGCAAACTGAGAACCATCAACCTCAAGTGGAGCAAGGTGAAGTTGAATAAATGCCATGCTCAAGGTCACTTTTCAACCTCTGAAATTGCTTATTATGGGTTTGATAGTTGGCTCTTTCTATTCTCATGTTTTCTGTTTCCTGAAGCCTCCGATACTTTAATTCTTTACGTGTGTGTATGTATGTACAGTATATATATATATTATATATATATATATATATATATATATATATATATATATATATATATATATATATATATATATTAGGGGTGTAACGGTACGCTAAAATCACATTTCGGTTCGGTTCAACTACAAGGAGGGCTCGGTTCGGTTTATTTTCGGTTTATTTTCGGTACAAAAAAAAAGGACAAAATAAAGACTTACAAAATGTTTATTTTGAAAATATGCCAAAAATACGTTTGTACTGTACAGTATTGTAGTAATAAATAAAAGTGACCCATTTGGATGATATTTTAAATAAACAGCACTCTACAATAAAACTATTTTAACAATAATAAAAATCTTAATAAATACAATAACAGTCAGAACAATAAGCAGCAACAGACTGTTTACAATCTAACTAATCAAGTTTTTGTCCAGTAGCATCAGTGTGGCTGTATTTGTCCTCATTACTGTACTCACAACTTCTTCTTGGTGGGACAGGTGCTGGAAAAGTTCAGAGTTCAGTTCAGTCATCACACACTTCTTAGCTGCAGGTGATCTCTGGTGGATGTCTGTCCCAGACTGGAAATAAAACACAATATAAAAAAAAAAAGTTAATAAGATTATGATTTTGAATAAAAAAGATTATTTAGATAATTTTGATTTGATGTTTATTCATTCATTTTAAAAGAACAATACAAAACAGTTTCATCAGATACAAGAATACAAGTAGGATAAAATGAAAGGAGCAGAAAGAAGATGAAATCTTATTATATCTGCCCCTTATTTCACAGTTTGTTCAAACAATGATAACCTTCAAACTACATCACAAAATACCCTGATGCATGCTCAATAATCCAGGTAGAAAAATCTAAAAAAGCTAAGTCTGGTCCTCTGGACATTCAAAAAAACAAAAAAACAAAACAAAGCAAAAAATTGTAGAAACGTTTCGTCTTTCGTCCGAAAGACTTCCTCAGTCTGAGGTGCTGGGTTCAGCTCAGTCTTATAAATAGCACCCTCCCACAGTGTTACACAACCAGTTGGCTGATGACAGCCTGAAACCAGCTGCTCACATGATCAAGGAGGACCATCAGCCTAACAATGGATCGTTAGCACCCTGATGGTTGTTTGCTATTCACAGAGGGCTGAGTGATACCAGCAATCACAGCATTGTAGGAGGGGGACAGTTGAACTCGGAGGCCTCCACCCCTGTTTAATGATGGGCGGTTTCTTTTCACAAAGATGGCCTCCTTTACTCCTCTCTCAAACCATCGTTCCTCTCTATCAAGGATGTGAACATCTTCATCCCTGAAAGAGTGACCGCTGGCCTGGAGATGAGTGTAGACTGCAGAGTCCTGACCTGATGATGTTGATCTTCTGTGCTGGGCCATCCTTTTGGCCAGTGGCTGTTTAGTTTCCCCGATATAAGACTGATCACAGCCCTCCTGACACTGAACAGCATACACAATGTTACTCTGTTTTTGCCGGGGGACTGGATCTTTGGGATGAACCAGTTTTTGCCGTAATGTATTTTGAGGTTTAAAAGCCACTGGGACGTTGTGTTTAGAAAATAAACGTCTCAATGTCTCTGAAACCCCTGCAACATATGGAATGGCCACTGGTCTGGGTCTGGGTTCCTTCTTTTCACCTGATGGCTGGCTGGAGTCCTGTTTGGGTTTCTTCTCTGCTTTCAGGAAGGCCCAGTTAGGATATCCACATTTCTCTAGAGCCTGTTTTGTGTGTGATTTCTCCACAGAGCAACTGTGTCAACTCTTGAAACTGTGCCTGCAGTCAACCTACTTCACATATGGGGAGCAATATTATAGGCAGAAACATGGATGTGCTATGGGGTCTCCAGTTTCTCCTATTGTTGCCAACCTGTACATGGAGGAGGTAGAAAAGAGAGCCTTGACATCCTTTACGGGGAGACCACCAAGTCATTGGTTCAGGTATGTTGATGACACCTGGGTTAAAATTAAATCTCAGGAAGTCCAACATTTCACTGATCACATCAACTCTGTGGATAAATATATCAAGTTCACACGAGAAGATGTAAAAAATGGCAGGTTGGCTTTCTTGGACTGTGAGGTCTCAGTTTCTGATAGAGGAAATTTGCAAACTGAGGTGTACCGCAAACCCACACACACAGACCAGTATTTACAGTTTGACTCCCATCACCCTCTGGAGCACAAGTTAGGAGTCATCAGGACTCTGTACCACAGAGCAGACAGCGTCCCCACTAACGCAGGAGCCAGACAGAAGGAGAAATCACACACAAAACAGGCTCTAGAGAAATGTGGATATCCTAACTGGGCCTTCCTGAAAGCAGAGAAGAAACCCAAACAGGACTCCAGCCAGCCATCAGGTGAAAAGAAGGAACCCAGACCCAGACCAGTGGCCATTCCATATGTTGCAGGGGTTTCAGAGACATTGAGACGTTTATTTTCTAAACACAACGTCCCAGTGGCTTTTAAACCTCAAAATACATTACGGCAAAAACTGGTTCATCCCAAAGATCCAGTCCCCCGGCAAAAACAGAGTAACATTGTGTATGCTGTTCAGTGTCAGGAGGGCTGTGATCAGTCTTATATCGGGGAAACTAAACAGCCACTGGCCAAAAGGATGGCCCAGCACAGAAGATCAACATCATCAGGTCAGGACTCTGCAGTCTACACTCATCTCCAGGCCAGCGGTCACTCTTTCAGGGATGAAGATGTTCACATCCTTGATAGAGAGGAACGATGGTTTGAGAGAGGAGTAAAGGAGGCCATCTTTGTGAAAAGAAACCGCCCATCATTAAACAGGGGTGGAGGCCTCCGAGTTCAACTGTCCCCCTCCTACAATGCTGTGATTGCTGGTATCACTCAGCCCTCTGTGAATAGCAAACAACCATCAGGGTGCTAACGATCCATTGTTAGGCTGATGGTCCTCCTTGATCATGTGAGCAGCTGGTTTCAGGCTGTCATCAGCCAACTGGTTGTGTAACACTGTGAGAGGGTGCTATTTATAAGACTGAGCTGAACCCAGCACCTCAGACTGAGGAAGTCTTTCGGACGAAAGACGAAACGTTTCTACAATTTTTTGCTTTGTTTTGTTTTTTTGTTTTTTTGAATGTCCAGAGGACCAGACTTAGCTTTTTTAGATACATCACAAAATGAATAACTCTACTTAATTTTTCAACTGTAATACACAAACTACATCACAAAATGAATAACTCTACTTAATTTTTCAACTGTAATACACAAACTAAATCACAAAATGAATAACTACTTAATTTTTCTAACTGTAATACACAAACTACATCACAAAATGAATAACTACTTAATTTTTCTAACTGTAATACACAAACACACTAAGCTACATCATATATAGTTTTTGAGCAAGTCCTTTTTGACCTTTTTCTTAAATGTATACATTGATTTTGCATTTTTAACATCACTCTCCAGAACATTCCACAGATAATATAATAAAAGAACAATACCTCTTCTTGAACGGTTGAATCTCTCACTCATCATTAGGGCAGGGCTTTGCTCCAGGTCTTGTTATCAGTTTTAGTTTTTTCATAAAGTTCTGCACTTTTTGAGTGATGGATGTTCGTAGCGAGGATCAATAACTTTAAAGCCTGCGCATAATAACAACATTCAGACAGAGATTCAGATATTTAAAAACTCACAGTTTGTGTTATTGCTCTGGACTGATATGATTTACCTGATAAAAGTAGTTTAAATGCAGCTGCAGCGTTGTTTCTGCAACAGCTGCTTCGTCCACATTCCGATGACGTAGTTTCAAGCGCGTTCACGTGATACGTGCTGTCTGCTGCAGAGGCAGTCTCTTCATGAAACAACAGTCCACACACACAGCTTTGAATGTGCGCGCCGCTCATCTTTTAACAAGAAACGTTCCCCAAACAGGAGACAGCAATGAGAAGCTAACGGCTAAAGGCTGCGTGAGCTGCGCGTGCTTCGCGATAATAGCTCCGTGCTGAAACACGCCCAGGAAATTTTGTTCCGCGGCGCATATATTAACGTTCAATGAGTGAAAAAATAACCGAAACGGTACGCAGGTGGACCGAACCGAACGTGACGTACCGAAACGGTTCGGTACACCCACTAGTACCGTTACATGCCTACAGTTTACCATCTATTATAAAACACATTCTTAGCCTCCCTGGAAAGGTCTATCCAGGGAGCCTGAAGAAGCGAGTCTGATCATTGGTCGAACCTCAGATCCAGGAGAAACAATGTGGGTTTGGTCTTGGCTGTGGAACACTGGACCAGCTCTTTACCCTCACTAGGGTCCTTGAGGGGTCATGGGAGTTTGTTCAGTCAACATGTGTTTTGTGGACTTGGAGAAGGCATTCAACCATGTTCCTCGGGGTACACTGTGGGGGTGCTCCGTGAGTATGGGATTGGGAGTTTGTTGTTACGGGCTGTTCGCATCCGCTTCGAACGTTATCAACCATTAAATGGGCCTCATCAGTTATTATCATCCTCATACGTAGCGGTCAGATTGCCCCTCCTGTGCCTCCTAGTAGGTTTAAAAGTATGTTGTCACCGTTGGTAGTGATGACAGCAGGCTCCGTCATACGTGTTAAAGTTTATAGCAAAGGGTCTGGTGTTAGGTTTAGGGTTGGTCCTCTGGGTTAGGTTTAGGAAAACGGTTACATAAGCTGAAAAAACAAAAAAGAACCACTTCTGGGTTTATGGCAAAACGCTACCTACTCACAGCGATAATAACACAACACAAATAACGTTCTTTTACAGTTTCGCCGCTATATACGGGGATGATAACAACTAATAACGCCCATTGAATGGACTGATAACATACGAAGCCGTTCGGTCCCTATAAAAGCGGTGCAAGAGCTTGGTTCTCATTACCGGTAGTAAGTCGGACCACTTCAGGGTGGGAGTTGGACTCTGCCAGGGTTGCCCGTTGTCACCGATTCTGTTCATCACTTTTATGGACAGAATTTCTCAGTGCAGCCAGAGGGAGTCTGGTTCAGTGGCCTCAGGATTCATCTCTGCTCTTTGCAGATGATGTGGTGCTGTTGGCGTCATCGTGCTGTGATCTTCAGCTCTCACTGGAGCCGTTCACAGCTGAGTGTGAAGTGGCTGGGATGAGAACCAGCACCTCCAAATCTGAGGCCATGGTCCTCAACCGTAAAAGTGGGGATTGATCTCTTCAGGTTGAGGGTGAGGTTCTGCCTCAAGTGGAGGAGTTCAAGTATGTTGGGGTTTTGTCACGACTGAGGGAAGAATGAAGCGTGAGATTGACAGACGGATTGGTGCAACTTCTGCAGTAATACTGACTTCATACTGGTCCGTTATGGTGAAAAGAGAGCTGTGCTGAAAGGCAAAGCTCTGTGTTTACTGGTTGTCTACGCCCCCCACCTATGGTCACGAACTCTGGGTAGTGACTAAAAGAATGAGATCATGGTTGAAACGAGTTTCATCCGCAGGGTAGCGGGACTCTCCCTTAGAGATAGGGTGAGAAGTTCAGTTATCTGGGAGAGACTCGGAGTAGAACTGCTGCTCCTCCACATCGAGAGGAGCCAGTTGAGGTGGTTCAGGTATGTCCGACTGGGAAGAGACACTGGGGAAGACCAAGGACACGCTGGAGATATATGTCTCTCAGTTGGCCTGGGAACGCCTTGGGGTCCCCCCAGAAGAGCTGGAGGTGGCTGTGGAGGGAGATGTCTGGACCTCCCTGCTCAAGCTGCTGCCCTGAGACCCGACTAGATACTGGATGAATGGATGGATAGATGGATGGATGGATGGATGGATGGATGGATATAAAACACAATTTGCTTTTATTTTAGAACAAAGTTAAATATGCTTATTGCAAAGTAAGTCAAATCAAACACGAACGTGTCATTAACTGTATCACATGCTGCAATTTAAAGTTTATGTCATCGTTGACCATTTTTAGTCATGTTGGACGTTCTTTTACACAAGTTAACAAATGTGCAGGGGAGAAGACAGCTCGTCGGAAACTTTGCTTACAAATATTTACTTTAAAGACAGATTAACCGTTAATAAAGGAGGGGTAAATGTGAGGGTTTTGCTTCTTACTTCATGAATTTTGTTTTTGATCGACCATCATGGCAGTACAATGAGTCCCTTAAATTAAAAGTGTGCAGCGCTTGTATGAACTTGCTTCAAATGAACTTTGAGATCTGATGAGGAAAAGCCGTGATTAGGACTTACTTTGATGTTTGGCTTTTGGAGCGACATGCATTTAATGAAGTGAGGGTGATGGAAACCAACAAATGGTGGAAAGCCTGTTTTCATGCAGCATTTTAATGGATCTTCCACTAAATTAAAGCCTGTGTGTGTGTGTGTGTGTGTGTGTGTGTGTGTGT